>JAOWBR010095024.1:0-14556 GCA_028571145.1 Dionaea muscipula
GACGAGTCACCACAATGACTACATTTAGAATATGTTGTAAATATGTATATAAATACATATAAATATATGGTTAATTGGGTTAGCATGGAATGAAATATAAATACAATGACTAAAGTCACCACAATGACTATATTTAGATTAGGTTAATTGGGTTAGTTTAATTAAATTAGACCCGTCTGGACCCGCCTGGGACCGCCTAGGCGCCGCCTGGGAATTGCAGCCGCCCAGGGCAGCGCCGAAGGGTGTAATCGAGGCGGCGGTGCTCCGCCTAGCGCCTAGGCGGCCCTAGGTGCCGATTTTTAGAACACTGCTGAAGCTTAGTGGTAGATTTCAATAAATAATACTTTGGATATGAGGAGTATTTATAGGAAGAGATTTCATTCACTTGGGAGTTATAAAATGTGATTCTTACCCCTAGAGTCTAAGCCCAAACCCAAGCCCAAACTCTGAGTCGTTTGTTGGAACTCGTGCCCAACGGGCCGCAGGCAAAGGGCAACCAGTTTTTCAAAGCCGGTTGGGACTTCTTAGGTCTTATTGTATTTATTTGGGCCTATCTAGCTTTTAATGTTATTTATGGTTATCACCCTACTTATCTAATAAAATAATAATGGGTTTCCTTAACCTATTATCAAAAGTAATGCTATTTGGCCTAAAGAACGTGGGTATGACCTACCAAAGGTTGGCAAACAAGATATTCGCTGAACAAGTTGAAAAAACTATGGAAGTATACATAGACGACATGTTAGTTAAATCACTATCGTCCAACCAGCGTCTCGATCACCTAAGGCAAGCCATTGAAGTATTAAGAAAATACAACATGAAACTCAACCCATCGAAATGCTCATTCGTTGTATCCTCGGGAAAGTTCCTTTGTTACCTCGCACCAAAACATCCCTTCCTTAGAACACATTCGAGCCATACAAACCATGCGTTTGAGATGTCCAGAAACTGACGGGTAGATTAGCTGCCCTCAGCCAATTCATCTCAAGATCCTCAAAGAAGTGTTGGCCCTTCTTCTCAACACTAAGGAAGGTAAAAGACTTCAAATGGACACCTGAATGCAAAGAAGCCTTGCAGTTGCAACAAGACCTGATCTGTTGTCAAAATTAGTAGACAGAGAACGACTATATGTTTATACAGCTCAGTTGACTGTCGTTGTGGTACGGGAAGAAGAAGGTAAACAACACTTGGTTTGCTACATCAACCCTACTCGAAACTCTGAAAGGCCTCTGGCGAAAAACATTTCAAACATACTTGGAACACTGAAAATCGATTTGAAACCCACTGGGAATCGCCTTCAATTTCACTGCAATAGCTCTCAAAAAGGAAATGAATTAAGCAGGAAAACATTTCTCGTCGAAACCACTTAAAGCGACCCCTTCCATGTTAGGGACACGTGTCATCCCCTTATTGGCCTCACAGTAGGTGAAGCGGTGCATTAATGTCACATTGGGAACCAAAACGTTCATTAATGTCACATTGGGAACCAAAACGTCCCATCAACAGAAAACCCTAGCGCTTCTCACTACACATATGAGTCCAGATCCCAACGAAATTTAACCTAAAGCCTAAAAGCAAAAGCCTTACCTTCTGGACGCCAAGATCAAAACACTTGCATAGATCCCATTCACTCCATCCATCCAACAGATGATTGATTTTGAGACTGAACGCCAATCACCACTCGACTCATGTCGACCAACATCATAACTAGGCACGAGGGCTAACCTCCCTAGCCTCTGATGACCAACGTCATCGGTCACACCGAACAACTCTAGCGCCAAAATACGAACCACACCCAAGAGCACCAGGACGGGAATCACACCAGAAACTTCCAGCTGGTCCAAGACAGTACATAGGCGTGAGCCTTCCTCTCCCACAAGGTGCGCTCAACATGGTCGATTGTACCTCAAAACCACACCGAGGACTCCTATCAAGGTACAACTGACACCTAAGGCACCAAACACTCTCTGACTTAGGAGTATCCAAAACTTGGAGAGCAGGGCCCTAAATGTATTAGCCAAAAACAAGGCTAGAACAAAGCTTAAGTTCAAACGTCCCAAAAGCAAGGCCCACCGAAAAAACCCACCAACGTAAGGTTAACGCACATGACTTAGGCCCAAGGCGCACAAATCAAGCATCGCCCACCTCATCAAAACAAATAGACTCAAGAAACAGAATCTTGGTCCTACAGGTATGGACAATTGGAATGTCCCAATAGAATTTCAACTAACTCAATCACAAAACTCCTACAAAAGCAAGTGGTAGACCCCTGCAACGGGTATATAAGCATTCATACTACTCATACATTCTTGAGTCACTTCGCTTGATTTTCAAGCCCCCTATGTTCCTACACGTGTGTCCAAGAATCCAGGATCTTGGACCCCCTTTTTTACTGTAACTCTTAGCACAAATCATGGGTAACATCTTTCCACACCTTTCTTTCCAACACCTTTCTTCAACCGTCGCTGACTTAATCGTTGGACACCACCTCAGTGTCTAAGAAACCCTCGACCTTATTCTATTCGCGTTACAGAATTAGCGGTCTACAATATATGGTTTTAAAAACAATAACCATAGGTCTATATGTTGCAACGAGAACAGTTATACAGAGCACAGAGAAAAACCATTCCACTCAAATATCAAAAGATGACCTCATAGACGCTTGGAGATGTTAAACGGCAAAAAGATCAATAAGCATGACAATGGAGCAATGAGAAAGAATGAGCAGATGATGTGTGAAGTACAGACTGACATGTGCATAAGTTCCCACAATAAAATTCCCAAGAACATTTGTCGCAGACTCAATTTAAAATAACAAAAAGAAAGAAAGAGCCTAGCTGTCGAACCAAGAAGGGGAAAAACACAGTACCACCTTGGAGTAAATTAGGAACTCGATATGATGAGAAAACCAATTTTACAAAGCACAAAATCGGAAGTAAAATATGATATTTAGAAGAGACTAAAACAGGTAGGAAACTTGCCATGGATAATGCCTTCAAATCCGGTCGCTTGTGCGGTGTTCGTTTTCCATCTTTAGAAGCATCATTCTTCTGCAGAAGCACGTGAACCAACACATGAATTTCATGGCAAGTGACACTGAAATAACTCAACGATATTAACAAGGAAACAATAGCAAGATTGTTATAGTCAGTTCTCCCATGAATGATTTTGCATGATAATTTTCTAGAATAGTAGAAAATGAGCAAAAACAAGCCTTCTTTATGATGGAAACTAAGAATCTCCAGCAATCCACAAGCCCTAACAAGGTAAGCCCTTGAAGGATGAAGCAAAGAGAAAAAAAAAAGTAGGATACCTGTTGAGTTAAGTTTTCATTATGTTTTGATGATGCTTTTAAATGAGTATTTTTAACATGCTTATTAAGTGTGCAGATTTATAAGAAAGGTTTGAATTCAAACTGATTATGGATGCCTTATCGTTTCGGACAAGAAGTTTTAGATTCTAAGTCTGGAAACGATCTGAGAATGATAGTACAGTCCATTCTTCTAAGATTAATTGTCCACTATCTTGAGACTATTGCTTGAACCATGGATTGAAATAATCTGTTGTTACAAAATCCTAGCTTCAACGCCATAGATCATGTTTGGGTTGAGGTTAAAAGATGGAGAGAGCAGGAGGGAAGGAAATATTTTCACCGCGGTTAAGGTTTTCCCGCATTTTGTTCCACACCATTGGTAGGAAGTGGTGGGGAGGTAAACTTTCCTTCCACCTAACATTAACCCTCATTCACCATTTTCAATTTTTTCTCTTTCCAAAGAATGTTAAATTCCCTCCCCTCCCCACCATACCCCCAATCCAAACAAACTCTATGGTAAAACACCATAGTACAATATCAAGGAACAAGTGTCTCAAAGATTACCTAGTTAGATGAGGCAACACCAGAAGAAGGAAAAAGGCGGAGGAAAGGACCAGCAAGAAACATAAAGCATACCTAATATTTGCTGGCCAATTTGGCACAATCATTGTGGAAGTGTTATTAGACTGCAATGCTTATTCAACACACCGTAGTAGAAGTTATTTTATCAACAAGGTTTAAAACTATTAAGCCATCAAAATCACTAGGCAAACTTTGACAGATTCCATGTTGAAAACATCAATGGAACTGATTCAAACAAAAGCTCGAGTTGATGCGAGAAGGTAAAAGGAATGGATTGGTATCACAACACCGCCCTTGGCATTTAAATGTGGATCTGCACTTACCTCGTATCATGTAATGAATACAACTAGCGGTTGCCCGTACCTTCGGCACGATAAGTGCTTTTACTAATTTGTAATATAGATGATAAATTATATAGTAAAAAATAAAAAAAAAAAATCAAAGCTTATATTAATAAAGTAATAATAATAAAAATAAAATTGTATGATAATAATATTTTTTTATTAATTTGATAGATTTATTGACATTTATATAAATATTTGTACTCATTTTATCATATGTGAGGTGTCAATTTCTCAAAGGAGTAAAAAATATATTAGAAAGAATTTATATATATAATTTAAAATCTAATTATTATAAAGAGAGATGTTTGTTCTAATGGGGTGATTAAAGACGTCTTTTAAATAGTCTTTTTATGATTTTGTTTTAAAATACAATTTTCTTTTATCAAAAATTCTAAATTCTCGCTCGCAGAAACCCTAAGCCATCGCCGCTTCGATGCTATCATGCTTTCAACCACTGGCCACTCCACTCATGCTATAAAAGCACCTCTCGCCCCTCTGCCCAGTCGATCTTCTCTCGGCGCCTCCACCTAAAACCCTAGTTGAACCCTCGCCCTCTTCACGGAAGATCAACGCAGTTGGTTCTCCATCAAAATCATCCTCTAATGGGAAAATCAAAGAAATCGACACCCAAGGTACAATCTTCTCCCCCCACCCACCCAGTATTCTTTTTCCTTTCATTTTGATTTGACTCACTCTCTTGTTTAACTTTCTCCGTAATTGATTGAATGCGCTGTTCTTCGTCTATGTCTGTAGGTGGATGCAGCCCCTGCCGTTATTCCTGAGCCGACTAAGTCGACGAAGAAAGGTCCGATTCGTTGATTGTTTGTGTTGAAATTCCCTTTTAATTCCCTGCTCTTGTTGTCTTCGTTTTTCGGGTTCTGATACTTGATTTATCATCTAGATATCAGACCTGATATAATTTCATACTTCTTTTTTCTGGGTATTGGGTCTGATATAATTTCAGACCTTTTGATGAGAATTTCCGTAGAGCAGCGAATGATTTTGTTCTACCGGGTATTGGGTTTTATTTTCTCCTTTGTAAGCGGAGAATGTAAACATTTTTCAAGGGGCTTGGTCTGGTGATTCTCAGGGAAAAGAGGAACCGAAGAAGCTGTAGAAAAAGTTGTGAGCACCAAGAAGCAGAAGGTGGAGAATGATGGGGTCATCGTGGCGAAGAAGGTAACAGAAACGAAGACTCAGAAAAAGAAGAAAGAAGAGACCAGTAGTTCAGAGTCCGACGACGAGCCTGAGGTATTTCTCTTCCCTTGTTTTCATATTCTCGGGGTATCTTGTCGGAATAATGTAATTGAGTTGTATTTCAGGTTAAACCTCCACCGAAGAAAGTTGCAACACCAACGAAGGCTCAACCTCCGGTGAAAAGTGCGAAGAAGGATAGCAGCTCTGATTCATCTGAAAGTGAATCAGATGAGGATATTGATGTCAGTCTTCTTTGTCCATCTTGTTGTTCTCCTCCATGTTTTGAGACTCAGAATTCGAGAGTCTTGCTTAAATATGTTGTACTGATGCACTTGCAGGATCAATCTAAGGTGAAAACTCAAGTGCCTGGTAATTTGAAGAATGGTAACGTGAAGGCAGATGCAAAAAGTGATGACTCTGACTCTGACTCTGATTCTGACTCTGAGGAAGAAGTGAGCAAAATCTTGCCTAGGCTGGGGTTGGTAGTGATTTGAGATTGACAAAATTCTCACTTGTTGTAATGGTGGTGATGAATTTTCAGGAAAAAGGCAAAGTTGTTGTTCAATCAAAGAATCCACCTGCTTCAGCAAAGAATGGTTCTCTCGGTGCTGCAAAGAAGAAAGTTGAATCAAGTTCAAGTGGCAGTTCTGACTCCGATGACAGCGACGATGAGGACAAGATGGTGATTTGAATTGGGTTTATCCGTAATCATTGGCATTTCTTTCTTATTTTATCTTATTAGTTCTTAATTGCATTTCAGAAAGTGGACAAGACAACCGTTGGAGTTGCACCGAAATCTGAAAAGGGTGTCACTGATGATAGCTCTGAAAGTGAGTCTTCAGATGATGAGGTAAATGGATTACTATTGATATGTATTTATCAAGTGTTGTCTAAGTGAAACAACATTGGTTGTTCGTTATAGAACTTGATCGTGCCACAATTTTTGCTGATGACATGATATAATTCCTCGACTTGCAGGATGACGTTAAAGTAGCTGCTTCTGATGTGGCCAAGGTCCCACTGGAGGGGAAAAAAGCTGATGATTCTGACAGTGAAGATGATGATGAAACTGAATCCGATGAGGTGAATCTCCTTTCCTCTGTTATGATTCATGTAGTCATACCAAAATGTTTTAAACTATGTTTGCGAAGGAATTTTCAATCCAACAGTTGAAGTTGATGTGTTTGACCTGAAAAGTTGAAGGTAGGATAATATAGATTTCGGATTTTAGAATTTTAATTCATATAACAGTAAATACTCTGAATATATTGTTTGGAAACATTATGTGATGAGTTTGAAACATGAGCATATTTTGTGGAGTATTTTCTTCTTTATGCTGTGCTTCTCTGGCATCCGCTTAATTGAGGTTTTCAATACCTTGCTTTTAATATGCATAGGATATCGCTGATGCTGGCACTGCAAAAACAATAGCGAAGGAGAATGATGGAAGTAGTGAGAGTTCAGATAGTGATTCTGATGAAGAACCTCCAAAGGCTCAACAGCCCAATAAGGTGAGTTTATATTTGTAATTTTTTTTTTGTAAATTTTTGTAATGTTTATGGGGTAGTTTTCTCGCCTTTTCACATTTAGTTCCTACTCAAATCTTTGATATGCAGGCTATTGGTGGGAAAACAAGTGTCAAACCAAGTAAAGAAGATTCCAGCGACGAGGATGATGATAGTTCAGAGGAAAGCTCTGAGGATGAGGAGTCAAATGCTCAGCAAGCTAAACAGGTGAAGTTGCGGCCTAATTCTTGTTTATGTTGATGGTAGTTTAGGATTTAATCATTTTTTGCAATTTTTTCCACAGAAGTCTGCAAAAAAGCCCCAGGAAAGTGAATCTGATGATGAAGATAGTGAGGATGAAGAACCTTCCAAGGTTCCTAGGAAAAAGGTGAAGGGATTGCCTGTCACTTTTATTTTTACCAATCCTCTTGTTATATATAAAATACAGAGACACTTTGACCTTGATTATTTGAAGCTGGGATTCATTATTTTAATGGTTGTGAAAATGATTTTGGTGTTGTGTTAGGGTTTTCTGCTTGTGATATTTGAGGTGTTCATTTTATTCACTTTTTGATTGATGCTCGATATGGTTATATCTAGAGTTTGATTCGTATATTGCTAAAACTTTGACTTGGTGAGCAGGACATGGATGTTGAAATGGTTGATGCCGCTAAGCCTGTAAAATCCAATCAAATCTCCGATAAGAAAGCTGTGAATACCTGAACTTTTTCCTTTGTTGTGTTATTTCTCTTCATCTGCTGCGGGAATGTTATTCATAAACCAATGCTGTTCTGCAGTCTAAAACTCCTGTCAAGCCTCAAAGCCAAGACTCTGGTTCCAAAACAATCTTTGTTGGAAACCTTTCCTACAGTGCCAATCCAGAAGAAGTGTATGCATTCTCTTCTTTTCAATTTTCTTTTTGCCCAATGGATTTTCCTGTTATTTAAACTCTGATCATAACAGGGAGAATTTCTTCAAAGATGTTGCTGATGTTCAAGAAGTCCGCTTCGCAAGGGATCATGAAGGGAACTTCAAAGGTTTTGCCCATGTTGAATTTGCTACTGCTGAAGATGCCAAAAAGGTGTGAGCTATTTTGAATATTATATAAATTATAAATAACCAAAGTAGTATTAAGGCACTTGTTATATATTATTGAAATTCTTTGAAGGCATGTTTATCTTGTTTGATTTTGTAACATGTTGGGAATTTGTGCCCAGATCAAATAGGTGAGCTGTTTCAGATAAAATTATGCTAACATGCTTGTCGCATTACAGGCTCTAGAGCTGAATGGTCAGGATTTGAATGGCCGTGCTTTGAAACTTGATTTGGCTAGAGAACGAGGACCCTACACTCCAAATAGCAACAAGTATGTTTCATGTTCTCACTGGCCCAATTATCCTCATCTTTTCTTCAAGTTGATATTGATATGTCTATGTAACCTTACACTTTCAATTGCCAAATGCCATAGCAGAGAGAGCAACTCATTCCAGAGAGGTGGTAGAGCTGAGGGGCAGACTCTTTTTGTGAGAGGGTTTGACAAATCGCTGGGAGAGGAAGAGGTAAGGTTTTTTTTCCCCCCTTTTTCTCAATATGTTACTTTTCCTTTGTAGCAAACATTATGAGCATATTACATTTGTTCATGCTTGTCGCCTACAGATAAGGAGTGCGCTGCAAGATCATTTTGGGTCTTGTGGAGAAATTACAAGGGTCGCCATCCCAACAGATTTTGAAAGTGGTTCTGTGAAAGGGTTTGTGTTCTCTTTCCTTGGAGATGCGTATTTGTTGGTCGATCATGAATTTGCTGGATGCTTTTCTTGTAAATATGCTGTTTACGGTCTGTTTCAGTGTCTTTCTTTAACCTTTGATTTTGATATTTTGTCGACCAACTTTCTGTCAGCAATAGGGCACGGTCAAAATGAATGTGGTCAAAATGAATGTGGGGAGTAGCGTTATTTTCCCTTATTTTGAGTTTGATAAATAGTGGTGTTGCATATTTCAGCTATTTGTTGTTTTGGTGTGCCTCTTGTCACCATTGACTTGTTTCAACTTTGTCAAGAATCCAATAATGGTGTATGACCATAATTTGCAAGGCTGTTCACTCAAGCTCCGTGATTGGTTCATAAATGCAGGATTGCTTATTTGGACTTCAAAGATGGTGATAGTCTGAACAGTGCTCTTGAACTGAATGGATCTGAAATGGGTGGTTATTCCTTGTTTGTGGATCAGGCAAAACCTAAAGGTGATAGCCGAGGTGGGGGTGATTGGTCTGGTGGAAGGAGTGGCGGGAGAGGTAGTGGCAGGGGTGGTCGAGATAGTGGTGGAAGATTTGGAGGTAGACGTGGTGGTGGCCGAGGTGGTGGTGGTGGAAGATTTGGAGGCAGAGGAGGTGGCAGAGGCCGTGGTGCACCAAACAAAAATGACTTTGGTGGATCAGGTATCTATTTTTGAGCTCCTAATATGCTATATTTGTGTGGCAACACTATTAGTCTTTGTTGATATCAAATATCAATTGGAAATTGGGTCAGAAATTTGAGTTGTATAGACGTATTATGAGTCCTTGTATGCGGTGAAACAGTTGAAACTACATCCTGAGTCTGAGTCTTGATTGTTTGTGTGGTTTCCTACAATATTCCCATGTGGTAATCTAATATCTCTGTCAAAAACTCTTGCAGGGAGAGGGAGGAAGACAACTTTCGGTGACGATGATTAGTCCATTGTGGTATTCTAGTATTTTCTGTCAGAAACTCTGTTGCTTTGAAAAGAAGGAAGACAACTTTCGTAGTCCCTATAAGATTGGGTTTCTGGCATTTTCTTTTGGATCATGTTTGTTTATTGTTTTGGCTCAGTTACTGTAATTTGAAACTTGTTGGATGCAAAAATTTTGTTAGATTTGCTATTTAAGCTTTTATCTGCATCACTACTGTTTCTTTTGCTGGGAATCTGAGATGATAGATAAGAATAGCTTGATCGTGTTTTTTGCCTGGTATTGTTGTCTTGGCCCTTTGAATGATTTTAGTGGGACGGCATGTTTGATGTTTTTCATTGTGTTCTTAAGTAATCCTATACAACTTTTCAATGCACCTACTATTCGATAATTCTATGATATCAAGATCAAGGGGGTGTGTTTGAGTTTGAGATATGAAAATGGAGGGATAAAGAAGATGAGATATTGAGTTAGATAAGTTATGTAATTTGTTAATTTTATAAATTTGTTTGTGTTACGGATGAAATTTGTTCGGGAAAAAGTTTGGCGTAAAAAAGTGAATCAGAAAAATTCGTTGAAAAAATAGTTCGTTGGAAAAAGTGTGCAAAAAAAATATATTGAAAAAAACTCTTCCGTCATATGCGAAATGTATTATATTATGGAGAATGATATTATATATTCTATATATATCTACAGGAAATAGAGCATACAAAAAATACAATCTTGAATAAACATTGAAATCAAATTTGTTTTTTTCGGAACATATACTGTTCATGTGGGAAATAAAATCCCAAATGCAATATTAGGCGCATTTACCATCATTTCTATTGTACAACATCATAGATCATTTATATTATTTCACAGAGTTTCATCTTTTAGTTGAGCAGACTAGCCTCATTTTTCCTCTTTCCTACGATAACCTTTGTTTACTCTTGTATGCGAGAGAGATTCACATACAAACTTTGTGCACAACATAGCTCCTAGGCATGAGGATGAGGAACATCTCTCCTTGAAAGCAAAGCATAGCTCAATCAAGATGATGGTCGGTCAGTCAGTCAGTGGGAGGAGCTCAAGACTGAAACCTTAGCTTGAGGGCCTCCTTGAACGTAAACAAAATAGAACTCGGAGCTCCCGTTGAAAACTCTAAGATTTCGTGGAGTCTCGTAGATGCTCTTCTCTGCTGTAGGGGACAATCCATATACATCTCCTGTGAGGTTCTCGATCTTCAACTTGAGATTCATGATTGGCTTTTTGGATGTATTCTTCACTATCACCTTATGGCGATAGTACTTCTCTCCTCCCGCCGTCCAAGAAGCTGTTATAGAGTGTAGAAATCTCACAGCTGGTGCATCTGCAGCAGAATAAAAACACTATTTGGCGATGACAAGTAACAAAATCCTTGAAAGTGTTTAATGTCTTTAGATTACTACTATATATGGTTCAAATTAAGCCAAGGGTGGAGGAGGATTTCATGCCTGTTTTCCTTGAAAGCGTTGGTTCATTTTGTTGATGGAAACCACCTGCAGCTGAATGAAAGGGTACAAAGTCGCTATAACCTTTCAAAAATTACGCAGATATATTTGACGGCATTGCAATGCACATTTTAGCTACATAACATTTGCATGACATGTGAAATTTGCGCCGGTACAAATCACATGACATTCTTAAGTTGGACGCCGTTAATGGATCAGGAAAGGATATGAAGTTCAAAACCCCGAGTTCTCCCGAGTTGAAGTTCAAAGGGTTAACTTGTCTGATTAATCTAGTTCGAGGGTTAACTCGTCTGATACAATCCTATGCTGCTTTTTCTTACCTGCATTGGTAGAGTAAGACAACCCCGGTGCTTTTTGAGGATATAAGCTGCCTGGTGTGGAGTGGAGGGGAGGGGACAGACAAGCAAAGCAACCAGGAATGTGTTAAGCATGAGAAGCATAAAATAAGCTTAAATCAGTAGTGTTGAACTAACTAAGCATACCTACCATAAAATGGATTTGCACTTGTCAACTTGGCAAAGAGACCAACAAGAGGAGCAGTCCCAGAAACAGTAGGCTCCGTTTGATCATAATTAGACCGCTCGTCTATGAAATCGTCGTCACTGTTGGGACCTCCAACGAGGGCTCCGTATATGATGTTGGGATTTGACTGAGGGCGATTATACCACGTCTCAAATCCTTCCACACAACCAACCTCGGCTTGAAGAACAAACACGGAGGCGATGGATGCACCTCTATGGTGAACGTGCAACGGATAATATGCTCCATAACCAACCAAATAGCTCGTTAACTTGGGATTCTTCCCCAGAATATAGTCAGCCTACAATTACCATTGATCAAGTGTGTGTGTGAGAGAATGATTAGCAATGCTAGCTGTTCATGCATCCGCTTATATATGTTAGAGAGTACGCGGAGGAGACGGACCGACCTGTGAGTTAGCAAAATTGAGGAGATCTTGCTGTCTGATTAAGCCATTTGGGCATTGTAGCACAACATTAGCAGTGGAAAGGTATTCAGAGTAGACAGCGAGGAGAAACGCAGCGGAGGAGACATATTGCATATTGTTCCATTCACGTACGTAGACTAAGCCACCTGATACCGGCAAAAGAAACTTCAATTCATCTTCTTATATCAATTTTCTTGATCATCATCATATCATATATATGCTAAGTAGATTGAAACTCAAGTGGTTGATGCAGTAGAATGTCTGTGCAGATATGATAGTGCCAACCTGGAGTGAGGTCGACATTGTAGCCATCATTTTTCTGCAAGCAAGCACATGCAAAGAAATCTGCCTTGGCTTTGTATTGCTTCAATGTGGAGGAGGAGGCATATGGTCCCCCGCTTTCTTGCAGCAAAACCTGTCCAACAATTAGCCCAAGTTTAATCTCCTAATATGATTAGGGCAGTGCGTACTAGGTAGCCGACAATCGGCATATTATATTTGTCGGATCCTGTGTACATGTGTCTCTTTGGACACATGTGACCGACCCCACTTAGTGGGAAGTGGTCGTGGAAATGATGATGATGACGACTACACAGTATTTCGTTAGATGTGCATACTACAACCAACGATTGTGTTTTTCATCATGGACTATATTTGAACTTGGCCAAAATTAAGGTCCAACTCGACTCGACCCACGAAGCTCGAAGCGGGCCGACAACAAAGCTTGAATGAGTCGGACTCCCCATAAGGGAACATACCCTACTACCAACTCGACGACTTGCTTCAAGTTGGGGTAAAACTGATATCCGCTACATAACTGGAGAATCCTTTTGGCTATGATATATGCGTTACCCCTTTACTCTAAGGTCAAAGCTTGGTACGCATTAAATTTTGACTTCAATTTTCATTTACGAAGTTCAGTTTTTATTTGCGAAACTTACAAATTAATATTTTACCTTAGAAAGAAGAATCTGGACACCAGCATACTTGTTATCCCAAGAGAATTCCCTGACAGCCCATCCAGTTCCACCCATTGAAGCAGCATTTTTGATGACATAGTTCAAATAGTACTCTTTGTTGGTTGCTCGGTACAGCCAAGCCGCAGCCCACAACAACTCATCCTTTTTATTTATTTATTTATAATTACCCATAGAAACATGCAACAACAGAATGAGCCAATGAATGTTATGTTACTGCGTCAAGGTAACCAAAGAAAGAAAAGGATCCTAAAAGCTTGCTTGCTAGACTTAAACTAACTTGTACTTACAGTATAGCCAGAGGATGTATAATAATTCTTAGCACAAGGGATGGAATCATCGTACAATCCCCTGTAAGTATCAGCAAAGGAGAAAAGCTGCACGCAAAAATACTACTAATTATATATTCCAAGAAGTAGTCTAGCTAGCTGGCATTTAATTGGAATCACATAAATAGTATAGTATAGTATAGTATACTATAAGATCGAAATCAAAAACAGATGCATGTTTGATCGATTTACCTGCTGGGCGTGGATTAAGAGGAGGGTGGAGTAAGAAGCATTGTATGGCTTGAATGCCAAGGAGGCGGCAGCCAGGGCAGCTGCAGTTTCACCTGCTAGATCAGACCCAGGACTAGTAGGATCGAGCTTGTAAGCAGTTCTAGGAGTAGTCATGTCCTCGGCTCGCTCCCAGCAGTAATGATCGGATCCCCCATCTCCTACCTAAAAATTAATGTAAACGTACGAACCGTGTCAATGTTAATTCCCTAGCTCACTATATATCGCTTAAGGCTAGGATATATATATATATATGCACTGCACACATATATATGTTCTTAATTTCTCTTATTCAGTGCATGTGAGTTGAGCAGAGCTTTCATAGGCTCTCTTTCTGAGATGGATGCTTCTTTGTGCTACCATTTGAATGATTAGTGAGGTACTGTACATACATACTGATACCTGTGCCCAGAGAAGGTTAGGGTGAGGATGTGCTTTAAGGAAATAATCCGTGCCCCATCTAATCGCGGTCAAAGTGTTTCCCATTTGATTGGCATCAACGATCTCTTTCCTGAAATCAACGGCTGCCCATGCAAGCATGGTCACGCCGAATGCCATTGGCAATCCAAACTTCACATGATCTCCTGCATCATAGTACCCTCCTACCAAGTCCACCTGCCATACATACACACATAAATACATCTATCTATCTATAATATAAAACATGCAGCTCAAGGTTTGAAATTTCTCTCAAGGAATAACTTGGGACCGTCGTATCGTGAAAAAGAGCGGGAATCTCTAATAACCATTGGATTGAAATTATTTTTTTAATTTTTTATACTTATCCATTTATTACTACATTAATTGCATACAACTTTCAATTGCACATTTACCATGTTGTTATTCCTTATTAATTGGTTTGTAATAAAGTGGGTTGAAGATAATTTTTTTTTTGAATACTAATATTTTAATACAACTTAGTTATTTAATAATATATT
>JAOWBR010095135.1:0-14556 GCA_028571145.1 Dionaea muscipula
CTTAACGAGCTCATAGAGACAAGGTTAGAGTTCGGCTCGATAGACTCGACAAGCACTATATCGAGTTCAAACTCGGATTTTAATGCAATTTTTTATTTATTTTTACTTTTTATAATATTTTGATAAAATTTTATATACTTGAGTAATACTATTTAATAATAAATAATTATAAAAAAATTTAAAAACTTGTTGGCTCATTCGGCTTATTAGATTAACGAGTTTTTTTTTATCGAATTTGAGCTTTTAAAGGTCGAGCTCGAGCTAAATTCGAGCCGAGTTTTTCGAGCTTTTTTCGAGCCGAATCACGAAGGAGCTCAAGTTGTATCGTCTCATCTACCTAAGCGTGCTCAACTAAAACTCTCAACAATTGGCAGCCCGGTGGGAATAATAATAATAAATATAAAAAAAAAAACCAAAATCTCATCAAATCGAAAATAAAAAACAAACAAACAAAAACGTAAGGGCCAAAGAGTGCCCCGAAAAATTATGAGAGACATCAACCCCGCAAAATTAATAAAAAGAGAAGATAAAAAATAAAACGTAAAACAACGACGCAACGCAAAGCGACACTTTTGCAAGAAAAGCACACAAAAAAGAGAAGGGGCAAAAAAAAAGAGTCAGGGAAACAGACGAACAGAAAAAGCCACCGCCCCTGCAAAAATATGCATCGTCAGTACGACGTCGTCATCACCGATAAGCCTCAGCGGTGCTTGATGGAATCGTCATCATCAAATTACAATCAGCGACCGCAGCAGAGCAGTATTTTTTGGAGCCAGAAAAATCAAATAATTATTTAATTATCAATAGAAATGATTATTGCCAAACCAACCCACGAGGCCACCACTGACGCTCCTCTGCGTGCGACAGACGAGGTCACCGGAGACGAGCGGCGAAAAGCATAGCGGGCAGTTGAAGTTCATCTGGTCAAGCCACCCATCGAGGCATTCCTTGTGGAACACGTGCCGGCAATTCAGTCTCCGAACCCGCTGCCCCTCCTTCAGACTGCAGAGACACACTACGCAGTCACCTCCGCAGTATCGAGGCGCCGCCGCCGCCGTCCGCATCGCAGCTCCAGCATCGTCGACGACGACTTCATCGTACTTGTAGGAGAGTTCCCGGTTGAGATTGAGTTGCTCGGAGAGCAGTATGAGACCAGCGAGGCCGGCACCTAGGATACCGTCAGGAGATGATTGGGGTGGTGGAGCGGAGGTGCCGATGAATCGGAGGAGGGAGAGGAGGAGGGATCGGAGGTGGGTGAGGGAGATAGCGATGAAGGCGAGGAGGATGAGAGGGATGGAGTCCGATGCGACGTCGTTTAGTTGGCTCTGAATCCCCATAGATCTCACCCCAAGCAGCCAGTTGCCGTCGCAGACAGAGAGGGGGAGGGAAGGAGATGAGATGAGGTGAGGTGACTGATGGTTGAAAAGTGAGTGGAGGTGAAGGAGGTGGGGTGACCGGGTGAGGCCTTTCACTTTTTTTTTTAAAAAAAAGGGGGTGTTCCTGTTTTTATAAAAATGAGGATTATAATAAAATTTTAAAATATATTTATAATAATTAATTTTATATCGTTAATTTGGATGAATTTTATTTGATATTGTAGATCCATTGTTTTAAATGTATTATGATTTTTTTTTTAAATGTATCTTTAGTCGTGTTTTTATCTCTGCGCTAGTGTCCCTTCCCCTCGCCTTTATTATATAGATTTTTAAAATTTATTTTGAATTGTTTTTATTTTCGAAACAAGTAAAAATTTCATTAACTTGCCCTCTCTACAATTGCAAGTTGTAACCAATCTCCAATAAGGATGTCAATTTTTATCGAATCGATAGGTATCCGAAGCGAAATCGTTTTTTTATCTGAATCATAACATAACTATTACCCGTGAATATTGGTATGGTTTTACATATGAAATACTCGAATGGTTTCGATTCAGGTATGGTTTTGCTCATACTCGAACCATTACCCAAACCGAACCGAACCGAACAGCTATTCGAACGATTACCTAATCGGTTACCCGATAATTATAATAAATATAATATTTAAAAAAAATAATAAAATAAAAAATCAGTTTGTACGTAGTCTAACCTAACCCTATTCTCTTTCTCTATTATGTTCGAGCGGTAGCCCATGGCCATGAGTTCTTCCTCCTTTCCTTAATTTCCCTATCCTCTTGAACCACTTTCCTTTTTTTTTTTTTTTCATTTCAGGGTGTAGCCTGTAGGTTTGACTTTCATTATTTTAGGTTTTCAGTTTGAGATTTTGAGTTTGAGTTTCATTATTTTAGGATTGCAGGTTTGAGACTTTGAGTTTCATTGTAGTACGTTGAACACTTGGACTGCTGGTAACGCTGCACCCTGTAATTTGATTTTTTTGTTTATTTATTTTTTTTTTGCATTTTAGTTTTTTTTTAAATGGTTACCCGTTCGGGTAACGGATTAGCCGAAACCCGAACGGATAATATCCGAACCGACCCAAACGGGTAATGGTTCGGTTATGATATTGGTTTTAGTTTTCGGTTTCGGGTATAGTTTTGGCAATACTCGAATCGAACCGATCCATTGTCATCCCTAATCTGATCTATACAATCATGGAACTCTAAATCTCCCAGCACAACCAGATTCAACCGCAATAAGAGAAGATCAAGCTATACAATCAAAGAATCAAAAAGAAACATGCTAGTGCAAATTCTATCCACATCTACTTCTTCAATCTTTTGGAAGATGCGTTGATTCCTCTCCCTCCACACCTCGTAGACCACGACATATATCACCCCTCTACGTGTCTCAGCTATTGTTGTCTTCCCTTTTGCAATCGTCATCACCCATGTCGGCACATTATCCCATCTCAAAGCCATGCCTCGCCTCCAATGCAGGCTTATAGCAGATAAAGCCCCTTCCATGATTTTCTGAGAAAATGGTACATGAAAAACAGGTGATCCTTTGTTTTCCTCTAAATTTTACACAACACACAGACAACATCCTGCAAAATCTTTTCCTTATCTAATCTAGCTTCGATTCTCAGTCGATCTTTGGAAGCAAGCCATAGAGTGAGGTAGTGTCGCGACTGGATCCTCTTTTACCATATGAATTTCATCCGGGGGTTCCTCTAACCGTTTGTAACAGGAGCACCGGATGAGCCTAGGGGATTAAGGCCTCTACTCACTCCATCCCGCCTACCTTGCATGAGGTCCCTTGCAAGGGTTCTCACTTTCATCAAGGCTCCACGACCCCTTCACTGCCGAGCACATTCAAATGCCATTATGTTGTAAGTATCGTTCATAGATCCATCTCACTTACAATCTATCTTGTTTTTTCTCTATAGTCCAAAGAAACTTACAAAACATTATCTTGTTCCACTCACTCAACTGTTTCAGCCCCAGCCCCTCATTTCTCTTAGCCTTACACACCTCTTCCCATGACACATGCTTTCTTAGGGTTCATCGTAGCATCTGACCACAAAAAACGCATGACATTTAGCCTCAATCCCTCTTATCACAGTCTTGGGCCGGGAATAGGAAAATTCTTGCCCAGTAGCCGTGAAGTGTAGAGATGACCCCTTGAATCAACAATAGCCTCTCCGCATAGGACAACCATCTTGTAGTCCAATTTAAAATACGCTTGGTGATCTTCTCTATCAAGGGTCGGAAATAATGGATGTTGATTTTCTTGACAGTGAGAGGAACCCCAAGTTACTTGAAGAATCATGTTCCCACCTCAAACCCCACCATATTGACTAGCTCCTTTTTCCTTTCATCTGTGACTCCTCCAAAATAAACACTGCTCTTCCCCATATTAGCCACCAATCCCACCACCTCTCCAAAATGGTCTAACTTTTCCCTTATACGCAAAAGGGAGTTCCGTCTTGCTTTCACCAAAATCATTAGATCTTCCGCGAAACAAAGGCTATCAATGCCCATCTTTTTACACTTCGGATGAAACTTAAATCTAGTCTTGGTGCTCATCTTCTTCAACCTTCTCGTGAGATACTCCATAACAAGTACAAAGAGGTAAGGAGACAAAGGGTCTTCCTGCCGCAGTCCCCTCTTCCCTCACAGGAATCCTCTCACACTGTCATTTCATATCATAGCCATCTATCAGTTTCTGACAAAGGAAGATATTATCAATAATGTTTCTACCCTCCACAAAAGCACTTTGAGTCTCATCCACCAGGTAAGGGAGAACCGCTTGAACTTGAAGCCATGTTTTTATTTCTATTGGCTGCTTTTTTTTTTATGGTTTTTCTAGATATACTCTATATGTAAATAACTAAATATAAGAAAAATAATAATCTATAAACTTTATTAATTCCCCTGCTAGATATTCCACCCATTATTTCGAACCAAGTAAAAAAAATATATATATAATTTTTAAAAATAGTTTGTAGATTCTAAATAAAGTGAAAACGTTTTTAAAATCAATTGTTTAAATAAATTTTAACATAATTATAAAAATACAATTTTTACTTTTCAACTTAATAAAAAAATTCTATTATTTTCATTTTTTCTGTTTATATTATTCAAAAAAATTGTTAAATAATCTAAACATAATTATATACTAGAAATTGCATATATAGTTAGCACGGTGAACATTCTTACAGTTTATTTACTCTCAGAAAAATTGATCGTACTCGTGTCGTGATCGATCGTGGTATTCCGTGCATTTTATATAATTTTTTAATAAAAAATAGAATAAAAATAATATCAACATTAGACTCGTTTTGATCCTCGTAAAAAATGATGAATTTTAACTATAATATTTTTATATTTGGTAAATTATATAATAGATATTAAATAAAAATAAATTATGGGTTTTGTGTAATATTATATAATATGATGTGAAATGGAGAGAGAAAATAATAGTCAATCAGAATGTTTATTTTGTCCATATAGGACAACTTAAAAAGAAATAATAAATAAATATAATCCTGCATTGTATAATAGATTTGTTACCCTCTGTATTATCTTAAGATCTATTTTTATTACTTTTTTTATAATTTCCTTAAAAAAATTTAAATATTCTTATCGGATTTTATCATTTGTGTAGAGCTTGGAATCACGCCAACAAAAGAAAAAGCGTTGGGCGGTGGAAGATTAGACTAATATGAAAGCTTAAGCTAGATTAATAATTTCAAATAGTTGTCATCTTTAGTTTGCTTTTCTTTTACATATACCAAATTCGAGTATATGACTATTGTCCCTCATTCACATCCAATGCTATACCGTCAATTCCACGCACCACCTAATTTTTTCAACATGTTTCTTTCGACTTGTTTCAATCGCTATACAGATTAATATGCTGTTGCTATGAGCCTTTCTACGGCGTCCACGGTGTTGCCTGTCAGGAAGCCCGCTGGCATTTTTTTATTATTTTCATGCGTCAGGTTTGGGTGACGAAAGCACAAAACAGAAGAAGAAAAAATGAAAATTCAAAAAATTAATTGTGACTGGCGGGTAAAGCAACGGGAAAAATAATCGGTCGCCGAAGAATTTTCCTGTTGCTATTGATCCCTAAGGCCCCGATTGGATGCAGTAGAAAATGGGGTGTATTAGTTATGAAGGGGATGAGATATAAAAGGTGTATCATTTTAGAAAGATGGATCCCCGCCTATTGATGTAATATTTATAGAAGGACGATTAAAATATCAAAAAAGTGATTTGACAATATAAGGAGGAATAAGGTGAGACTCACTGTAAAATGGAGAGAGAGACCGTTGATGTAGAAGATGTATTAGTTTTCGCAGCCCTTAGGCTTAGCTAAATACAATGCACCTCAAATAATGAAATAAATCAAATAATATATACACCATACCCTCTATATCATTTGTTTGTCCTCGTATTAGCTAATACCCAAATATGTTGGTCTGCAACATACACCCACTAGCCAATCAAAGCCTAACGAGGCGTTTGGCTATGGGAATAAAATATAAGGGAATTGAATTGTAATTTCATGGAAATAAAATAGAGAGACAATAAAATTGTTATATCTCTAGGCATAGTCATCACCTCGTTTAGTTCAAATGAATAGACCTCGGGTGAAGTCCCGTAGCCCATACATACTTCCACCATTCATCCGCAGGTTGAGTAAAATGGAACCGAGAATAGACCTCATCCACATTCAAGGCTTTCATTGGTCTGCCCCCTGCTGGGATATTCACCTCAGCAATCGTAATCTCACCCGCATCAATGTTTTTCACACCCAACTCCCAACACCCTCCAGAGCGTTCCAGATAGTAAATTCCTTTAGATAATATTCGGAGATCCATCGGATCCATAAGCGGTCTTTTTTCTGCTCAATATCTCATAAAAGTTTGCATAGAAACGCTTGATTCCAATCACCCAAATGTCGAATCCCGAACCCTCCCGATAATTTTGGTTGGCATATGTCATCCCATGCAACAAGGGCATTTCTCCTATTAAATTTTTGAGTCTATAAATATATAGATATCCAATACATTTTTACTATTTGATAAACAATAATATATTAAGTAATTTTATAACGTCCATTGAAGATGTATTTTGACTACAAATTTGACAATGATACAGAGCAAAATCTCAAGACTTTGGAACTAACAAAAAAGAGGGCATGAAAAATAAAATAAAAAAAGCCCACGGAGGGATGGTAGTTTCATAAGCTGAAAATACTCGTGCTTCGACAAACATTTGGTCTTCTGGCACTGGACTCCTCAGAGGAATGCTAATCTACTTATATATTATATATAATCATAGCATCCGACAACATTGGCGAGATGTGAAATGTACAACAGTATGGCAAAATACAAGACTGTTCAAGAAGCAGCCAAGACTCTCTCGCCCCAGCACATATAAACAAGACTTTCTACTGACATCTGAAGGAGAGAAACTGCGCTATGTTACAATATCACCGGTACAAATTACAAGGGAACAACTGAGGAAGTTATTTCCCCATTCCTCTTCAGTAACTCCTGCCAAAGATGGACTTTGTGTGATGTGATTGCATTATACATAAACCACTCATACATTTCTTGATCACCAACTGTTGGTTACCTTCGTCGAATACGACGAGGTCTTGAGTTCGATTCCCGCAGGGCTCAACTCTTATTTAATCTAACAGTGTCTGGAGTCCGCGGTAGGACTCCAGACACTGTAATGAGAAACTACACCACCTATGAAGTTTGGCCTTTTCCAAAGATTGTTTATGCCAGGCATTCTATTCTTCTTCCCCTAATTATACCTTTTAGTTTAGCCCTTCTAAGATAGAACAAGTCCTATCTTTCATATCTGATACTGGTACTTCTTTGCAAAGTTCAATGCTAAATTGTCATTTTACACTTGAAAAGATCAAGCAGTAACAGCTTGTGCAAGAACTACTCGTTGGAGTAGCTTTCAGGATCTAGTACCGAGGCGAAGAATACTAATACTTACCTGTTTGGTGGCAGAAACTGATAACTCCTGCCTCTCTTTCTTCTCTCGTAGACACTCCCCACACCAGCTGGAGAAATCTTTCTGATATTTCTTCAGCTCTCGAAAAACCGAACTGTTGTAAGCATGTGGATTGTGGGCAGTTAAAGTATAGTGCAAGAGAAAATCACAGGTTTCCTTGTATTCAATATTAAACTAGAAGATGAAATAGAAGAAATCGGGAAAAGGATTAAGAACCGAGAACCCATACTGGTGGGCATGGATCCGACGGTATCACAATCACTTAAAACTATAATAAGTCAAGCAAGTGCATGTATGAATGTACCGATCTCTGTCATAGTTGCTAATGTATTGTCCAAGATGGTGAGAAATGGAATACCTTCTGCACCACAAGATCAAGTTAATCCTGTTCCCATCAGTTGTCGCTCTAGCACCATGACGATGGCGGCCACGGTGGAGAACAGCTCGACCACGGACATGGCAATAATCTAATATTTCCTATAACAAAGAAGAAAATAGGAATCGCTGAAAAATAAGTGCATTCAAGTTTAAATAATATGGCCCCGATCCTAAAAAGTTTCAGCCCAAAAAGGAGGAAAAATTGGGAAGATTGCGGGGTAGAATGATAAGTTGCAAATGGTAGCAAAATTACTGCTATGTCTTACATATGGAATTCGAATACAAATCATAACGTATCATATTAGCAAATATTGGAAAAGCCATGCACGTTGATATGCATGATAATGAAAACTACAAAACAATTTGAATTCAACTATAAAACAACATATTGTCAAATCACTCGTGGTTTCCAGAAAACTTATAGCCACCTCTTGTAATAATGTCACCACTTGCCGATTTGCCAGAAACGACTACAAATTACAGATGGAAGTTATTTTTTAATTTTATTGGAGGGTTAGGGGATCAATAAGCTAAAATTTGACAATAGATATAGGCAAATATGTGACAGAATAAAATGCTCTAGTCTAGACCAGATTCAAGCAACTCCTAAAACTAGAAGTCAACAGAATTACTCAGCATACCTCAGGCTGTGTTTCCGTGTTTACGTGTTTATCACATCGAACGCCACGGAAAAACAGTTCTCCTCCAGAAAACTGCTTTCCTAAGCAAACATTTAAAGCAACTTCTGCATCATCCACATGGAAACCTAAAAATTGGTGATGGTAAGAATCTCTAGGAGAACAATATAAGAAGCTCTGAACAAAGAAAATATGGGACGCATGTCTGTTGATTCTGGAGAGCAATGATATTCAAATTTTATACTACTAATAGATATTGGTGCAGGCTGCAGAGCATTATACCAAAATCCACAAATCAATAATGGGAAACCCACTCAACCAATGTGCAAACAGCACTGCACCAATTTCCGTTCGAAACAACTTCAAACTTCGAATTTGGTCCGCTAAACTCAATGATCATCAGTCAATCCTCTTATAAACTTCCCAGCAAGGCACAGGATATGCCTAGGAAATTAAGTGCATAACTAAATAAAGAATCTTGATGTTGGAAATTCCAACCGCAAAACCATGAGCAGGAGTGAGTATATGCACTACAAGTTTGTACCACTGGTTATATCTGTGCTGGAGAATAAACACCAGCCAATGTGGTACATACTGCTCTTTGTTTTCCTAGGATAAATCATAACCCTAGGACAGGTTGCTGGCTCACAATCTGGAGCTTAAAACTTCAAAAAAGTTTTACTGGGTAAGGGTGCAGACACAGCCTTCTCTAGACTCCAATTCCCTGGGGAGCCTGGTTGATGGGCATTGCCCTTCTCTGCTGGTCCTTCCAAGTAAGCTCCCTGGCCTTAATAAAATGGAACCTCCGTCTATAAGACATATCAAAGAAAGATAATTTGCCTTCTCAGAAAAGCAACTTCCACATTAGCAGAGATTTCCAATATGGCATGTCCTGTAGTCAAAAATCATTTTAAACAAGAGTGCCTTCTCCAAATAAAGTTGAAATTCAAGTTGTGTATACTGTGACTTTGACCTATTAGATCAGTTCTCTCAGAACAACAATGTTATACATGACATAAAAGAAAGACAATTTACTAGGTATAAGCACCTACCAAGGTCAATGTCCCTATCAATTCCATATTCAACTACGAAACCATGATGAGAATCCAGCGTAGCTCCACCAACTTCAGAGAAGAAAACTGCAACAGTTCCAACATGTTAGCAAGAAAAGCAGAAATGTATCACTGCCTTGGGCGCTACAACTGTATTCAATCTCAAACAAGCAAATTTACCTTTAGACAAAGGTCGTATATAGTCATCCATTAACTTATCAAGCATTGTTTCTAGGCCAAAGTCATCAAGAACAGCCCCGTATTTGTTCATTGTATTCGGCTGCATGATTCTGAATTTTGTTTTAAATACCCACTTCTCAAAATTTTCTACCTAGGTCAACAAATTGGAGAATTAAGACACAAAATGAAAGGTACACCCTAAAACCAATATGAAGCATGAGATGATGAAGGAAAGATGCTCACTCATCTACCTCAGACAGTAGCAACTCGCAAAAACGAGGCTGGAGCATTTCAAATGTAAATATTCCAGGTGCAGGTTCAGATACAATGCGTTGAAAACTGTCTCCTGAATTGTCAGTGATTGCCTTCAGAAATGAGGGGACGAAGAAGAATGTAGCATTCATGGTATATAGCTCCCTGTGCAGTGGCTGCAAGCAGCAGTAAAAATCCCCCAGTGGAAGCAGAACAGTGTTAAAAGGAACCATTCTTCAATATCAATGGATTCATCAAAACACAGTACATGAGAATCTAATAGAATCGTGGTCTGTTTACAAGCAAATCCACATCTTTACTCTCTTACCAGAATTTGGCATCCAATGACTACAGAAGTGAATTAGAAAGAAGAGGAGTTTAAACTGAATAATGTTGCATTGATAGGCACTCGAGTGACAAACTGTGACAGATTATACCATACAAGTGATTTCTACACCAAAAATCACATGAAATGAGTCGAATAACTCTTTCAAAGGAAAATCAACAGTAAGCCTCAGGAATGCCAAAGCGTATGGCGCAATGGACCTCCCATGTAAGCAATAGCATTTTCAAAGCCCATAAAGGTCACCTAAAATTAAGAGCTTCTCCCATTAAACATGAGGTGTGGCGAGCCTTTATTTTGTTTCTGACAATGACTACCTTGCACCTTTTTATCAGAGTGGTAACACCAACCTCTGACAAGCATATCTGTCAATCCAACATAGGTACTACATGCTTCCAGAGCACAGATATAAGCAGTGATACTCAAACTTACTGTGGATCATGCGTTCAATAATGCAACAATAAAAACAAGCATCCTGAATCAAAGCATGACCAATCTTGTTCATGAACAACAACAGAAACTTGAGATATCCTTAAATATATTAAGTTAATGAGAAGGCTATATTACTCAGTTACAGCCCTGCATCAAAAGGAAAATGTCATGTTAAAGAACAGTATTTATCATTTCGGACATGCTGGAATGGAAATGTGCCACTAAGCAAGGCCCCTGGCCCTTATCATTATGGTACATATTACATAGAAAGTGCTAAGTTGAGGAGGTCGATGACAATCTTAGAGGCTAAAAGACTCCGAATTAGTAAGAGTAAGATGGAGTACATGAAGTGTGTGTTTAGGAGCGAGAAGCAGGGTGCCCACAAGTATTGGTGAATGGATGGGGTGTTCGTAAGAAAAACAGGTTTAAATACTTAGGAGCTCTTATTCAGGAAGATGGGGAGATTGACGAGGACGTAACATACAGGATTAATGCGGATTGGCAAAAATGGACGGTCGTCTCAAATGTTTTGTACGACAAGAATTTACCTTTCAAGTAGACTGCAATTAGACTTGCTTTGTTGAAAGGTAAATTTTATTGGACTGCAATTAGACTCGCTTTGTTGTACGGAACGGAACAGAGTGTTGTCCGAACAAGAAGAGTCACATACAGTGGATGGCGGTGGCAAAAATATGTATGCTGAGATGGATATGTGGTGTTACTCGAAAGGAGAAAATAAAGAATAAGGAGATTCATAGATAGATCGGGGTGATATCGATGGTTGATAAAATGAGGAGAGGGACGCTTGTGTTGGGGGGTCACATATGACAGAAACCGCCGAATGTGTCTGCTAGGAAACAAAGTCTATTTTGTTGGAAGATAGGAGAAAGAGAGGACGGTCAAAGAAGACGTAGAATGAAGTAATTCGTACGGACCTTATCTTGTTACAACTTAGCACAACGAATACAATACACCGAACGGATTAAAAGGGGAGGATATATGTAACAAATTCCACCTAGTGTGGAGCAGTTAGGATGAGTTAGTTAGTTAGTTAGCTAGCTAGCTAATCCGTTTGTTAGCTAGTTAACTAGTTAGTCAGTCGGATAGTGATTGGGTCATACATTGTTTTACACCATTATGCTTATAGTTATATATTGCTACTTATTGTTGTATATTGCTATAAACTATAATATATTGCTCAAATCTATCTTTTGATTAGGTTAGAACAGAACGTGTGAAGTAACTGGTAACCAACGTACTATATTTGTCGAATCTTCTGTGTATGTATCCTAACGGATTATGTGCAGCTAACCACACCTAGTGAAATTTGGTCTTGATGATGATGATGATGATTACATAGAAAGTACTCTCAACAGTGCTCCTCAACATGCCATAATTACAGATATTCTTTATGAAGGTAGTGAGTAATAATCAGCAAAATACCTGATAATTTGATATTATCTTCTGCCTGTATTCTTTATGCTTTTGAGCCTGCATGAACGAGTATACGATGTTAAAAGCTTCAAGAATCTGCTAATGAAGACAGACTTACATGAAGAAATCAAAGGGCAAAAAGCATTAGCACAATCACAGGATTCCCATCCATAAAAATATCACCATCATGAAGGCAACCTAACATTTTTCTTCCACTAAACATGTCCAAGTTTACAATAGAATATCATAAAATACCAACCGGACATGTGTCATGTACCAATATGTACATGCTATTATGTCATATCTAGTTCAATGGTGCAAGTCACAACTTTTACAGAACACTCGAAAGTACATCAGTTTAAAAAGAAAAATATCAGGGCTTATTTGGCTCCCATTAGGCATTAGCTGTAAAAGTACGCATACGAGTTTATGCACCAAACACACATATACAAGCATATACTGTGGCAATAATTTCAATAACAAGGTTCTAAAAAACGCTAGGTGCTAGTCGGGCCGTCGAGGGTGGCCTAGCAATATGTGCCCCACAGGCACTTGTTAAGGTGCAATTCCAAGAAAGTGATTTGAGACCATTATTGTGCCTATTTGTCTTTAAGGTTCTAGAGCTAACAACTAATGTTTTTCATAAAACATTAAATCAACTTCAACAATCAAAACTTTAAGGATGCCAAGACAACAAAGCTACCAGAGAGCAAGTTAAATTTTTGGAGAGCTATAATAAATCTGCATGTGAGTACCAAAATGCTGAAAGATCAAATAGAGAGGCAAGTAGTAATACTCTCTCACCCTGTTCCTCTCTCCTTCAGGTGAATACTTGAGCAGAATCTCTCTCATATATTGAGCTTTAGCTTCACGAGGCAGAGCCAGCATCTGATTAGGTAAGAACCTCTCCAGGGAGCTAAACAGCAAGGGACTGAACTCCATCTGTAGGTCATTGTAGTTATCAGGCTTGTGGTCAGCGTTAGGCTTCGACATCAGCCTCTGCGCTGAGTGAACCGGAGCAACGACGCCATTTCCATTGCCGATCCTCACTTGCCCGTCCTTCCTCCGGTCAACTGCGCCGTCGACGGACATGGTTTGCGGCATAAAAATGAAATCTGAGAACCTAACCCCAATGTTCAAATTAATCGTCAAGGTGTGCTGCTGGGGTTTCGAGACATCTCAATTTAGGGATGATCTGGATGGAGGGAGAAGAAGATGATCATGGTTGGAGAATCGAAAACTGTGGGATTCTGCAAATTCCGCGAATTCAACTTTCGATTGAAGAAGGAGACATGTTTTTGCCCGTTGGTGCAATTAGGGTTAGGGTTAGGTTATTTTGATCGGTGGGTTAGGGTTAGGTTGTGAACTCGAAGGAGTTCCTTATTTCATCACTTTGATGTGAGGTTTTTTTTTGTGTTTTTTTTGTTATATGTTATGCAGATGTTGGGCAGTATCAGCCGAGTATACCTATACTCGGCTCGAACTTGTTAAATTTTTATCGAGTCGAGCTGAGCTCAAACTCGATAAGAATTTTTAATGATCTTAATCAAGCTCAGTTCGGCTCATTCAATAACTCGAATTCAGCTGGACTCGGCTCGTATCATAACTCGAGCCGAGCCGTGTAAAAGCTCGGTTTAAATTCTCTTTTTTTCAACAGCAAACTAAGATTAAACATCAGAATTTCACATCAAAGAATCAAATTATACAACATATGATCAAACTTTACTCGATGCTTAAAGAAGCTGAATCTGAAGAAGCAGAGAAGAGGAAGTCTGGAATTGGAAGTGACGAATGATAAAAGGTAAGTAGGTAACCCAGGTAACTCAGTGTCTCAGACTTCAGTTGAGGGGACGTAAGGAGTGCAGGTACGCAAGTAGCTGACTGGACGGTGGAGATTAAATTTCTCAAAATGATCCTGATTAAAATACATTAGTAGGCACACCATTTATATTTTAAAATAATAATGAGAAAGAAAAATAGCATTGAGCCCAGTTATATCGACTATTTATTGAGCCGAGTATATTACGAGTAGTTCCAAAAATTTTGAGCTACTCACGAGTCTAATGAGTCGAGCATGTTATTGCTCAAGTTCGACTCATTAAATAAACGAGCTAAAAAAAACTCGGCTCGACTCATAATATTAACGAGCTCTAATCGAGCCGATCTCGAATCCTTCTCGAGCTACTCTACTCGATTTACAGTCTATGTGATCAAAGTCGGTTCGCCTTATCCTACCTAAAAAATTTAGGGTTTGTGCAGAGTTTTATGTACTTAGACAATATTTTAGATCCTATTATATAATTGGATCGGGTATAGATATGAGTATTTTGGATCCGTTTCGGCACGATATATGTATAATTCTTTTATTTATAATTATTATGTGTACTTGTGTGTGTATATATATATATATATAGATAGAATTAGTTTCAA
>JAOWBR010095245.1:0-14555 GCA_028571145.1 Dionaea muscipula
TTTGAGTGATTTATCATTGATTTTATGTTCGGCTTAGGCTTACGGGGCACGTGAGCAACCCCCACGGGTCTTGTGCCGGTCTCACTTGGGAGCGGGTGCGACACAATGATTCTTGAATAACACCTGCTCTTTATGGATTCTTAAAAGTCGTATAGTAAATGAGCTGATCGCGATCCTGATTCACTGCGAGAGACAGATTTTTAGATGTCACGTTGGAATTCTCCATGATTATATGGTATATCCTTTTTTAGATTTTATTCTGGATTAATCAGGGTTCTAAAATGAAATACGTTTAATAATTGAATGTCTTTTCAATCAGTATTTCGTATTTCTGGGATTCTAGATATATCTTTGAAAAAGACATTTTGAAAGTAAAAATATGATTTTGTTTGAAGAAGATAAATATCAAAAATTAATTTCTTAAAATATTTTCTGATCTTATCTCATCATTTCATGGAATGGAGTTTTGGGATGATTTTTGGTATCATTGAAAAAGATTAAAAATCCCACATAAGAAGGAAAAATCTATTTTTAGCAAATGGATTATGATTTCCTATTTTCTCCCAAATTCATGAAAGAAAAAAATTTAGAGATTACGTAGCTCTTGATCTAACATAGATGGAAGAAAAGAAAATCCTATTTTCTTAATTTTTCAAGAATTATGGAAACTCTTTATTTGCTAAAATTAGCTGCAGACATTGGAACAAAACAAAAAAAAAGAGAACGTGATTCATCTGGAAACGTGGAAGAGCAACAAGAAGATGAACGTGGGAAGAATTTAAGCACTAATGGCTCAATCCTCTACAACTTCTTCACCCATCCATGATCTCCATAATCTCCATATTCTCCACTTCCAACTTTCTACTTGGTGGGCAAGATACATTTAGTGAATAAATATGGAGGTAACCTGAAGATGGAAGGTGTACTTGGAAGAGAGAATTCAGAGTATTCAAGTTTGTAGAAAATCCACAAAAGATCTTGTTGTTCACTGATCGATCTTGAAGATTTCCGAAGGAAGAACCATCTCAAGCACCAGTTCGGTGCCCTGTCCAACTGCGGTGAAGAAGACCATCATTCTGATGACACTTAAGGTTTTATTTATGCCTCATTGCAGCTTACTAGGAAGCATTGTCAAGGTAACATTGTGTATTGAATCTTTACCATTTTAGCTTTAATCTTGAGTGAGGTTGAAGGGGTTGAGAGTTAGCTCCTAGAGTTAGGTTAAAGAGGCATAACAAACGAAGTAGTTTGTTGGGGGACTTAGGTTCGGGGTTAAATCTAAGTGAATGTAGGTGAGGGTTACGAATGTAATCAAAACTATTTGGCTCGAGTTAGTGAAGTTAATTTAAACCCTACATGAGGTAGGTCATTGTTTTTTACTCCTATTGAGTCTAGGGGTTTTCCACGTAAAGGATTCGTGTGTGATTTGCTTTATTTCCGCTTCTTATTTAAAACAAATTTTGCTCACGCCGAAGGAACCACTGCTAGAACCAGCTTCATTACAAGCTTCTGACTTACCACAAAAATTTGTTAAAGATTTTAAATAACCTAATTCACCCCCCCCTCTTGAGTTATTTTGCTCTACATATTGCACTTATATTTCTATCAATTGGTATCAGAGCAGGTTTACTTCGTATTAAGCCTAAACACCTAGAGGTTGATCCATCAAGATGATTGCACCTTCTACAATACAAGAGGGACAATTTAGCACTCGACCACCCTAGTTCAATGGCGAGCATTATGGCTAGTGAAAGAACCTCATGGAAAACTATATCCAAGCTGAAGATTACCAACTGTGCCAAATTGTTGAAGATGGACCACTGCAAATCACAATAATGTCCGAGGGCAAGTATAATGAGGAAGCCATGAAGAAGTTGGAGAAAAATGCCAAGGCTAAGAAACTATTGTTCTATGCACTAGGACCGAATGAGTACAATCGTGTCTCTACTAAAGCAACCGCAAAGGAGATTTGGGATAGCCTCCGGGTAGCTCACGAAGGTATAAATCAGGTAAAACAAACAAGAGTTGATTTGTTGGTTAGAAAATATGAGCTATTCGCAATGCATGGAAATGAAACGGTTAATGATATGTTTACTCGTTTTACAAAAATTGTGAATGAGCTGAAGTCTCTTGATAAAGTTTATAGCTCAGAGGAACTAGTGAGGAAAATCTTGAGGAGAATGCCAAACTCATCGATGCACAAAGTCACAGCCATCCAAGAAGTCAAAGACATGCGCGCATTGACCTTGGAAGAGCTCTTTGGAAATCTCATGACCCATGAATTAATGGTAAGTCCTGACCCATGAATTAATGGTAAGCTCCGGGACCAAAGATGCACCAAAAGAAAAGAAAGACTTGGCTTTGAAGATTGAGGAAAGTGATGATGATGATTCGGATCTCGATGATGAAGATTTTGCCTTGATGACAAGAAAGTTCCACAAGTTTTTCAAGAAAACGAAGGCAAAACGAGATGTGAAAAACAAAGGTAAGTATTTCTTCAAAAAATCAGAATGCTAATGATGGTTGTTTCAAATGTTGAAAATCGGATCATCGCATAAAGGAGTGTCAATTTGGAACGAGGACCACCAGAAGGAGCAGGGACGCAAGAAGGTGCAACAATTAACAAAGAAGGAATTTGTAACACCCGAACCAGGTGTTACCGGCGATAACCCGTGGGGTGAGCCATGAGTCATTGAAGCCAAAAGGCGTGAAACTCAAAATACTAAATCAGACCAATCCCGAGAGAAAGACACTCAAGGTCATGCACAAGGGCAAAGATACCAAAACTAGAAATACGGAAACTGGTACAAAAGATCCGATCATGGGCATCAAACATCATGCGGAAGCATCATATAAATACATAACTACTACAAATCCCATATCGGGAAAACCAACATCCCAAATGACCACATGGTCAAAAATAAATCAGAGTGTCCCAAAATCAAGCAGCGAAAAGATACAAAAGTCCTAATGAGGTCACACCGCTTCCCGCCGCATCCAACTACAAATCATTGGTCAAAACCTGCCAAAACAAGCAGGGGTAATATCCGTCAGCTAGCTGGTAAGATGAAATACGGACAAACAACACACGCTAAAACATGTAATCTCATAGTGAAGAGTAATGTATATGATAAAACATAAAGAAGACTGGATCAAGAGTATAGATAAAAGACTGAATTTGGGAAAGAAATCTGATAAACATATAGACATGATGATAATGGATAAGACTGGATCTTGCCATAACTGGATCTTCACAATTGCTAGGATATCCCATCAATGACAACTTGATATACAAATTCGGTATGGCGTCCGCAAAGATGTACTATCAAGAAGTACCGTCCTAGTCCCTCCTTCGTGAACGGAGAAGACGTGAAGACGTTGTGTCACCCGTAGGTGGCCATGTTTTTTCCCATAAGAGAAGTACCCCGAGGACTTTAAGAATCATGTATCCATATCCCAAATCTATAAAACTAGACCATCAAAACATTATAAGACTGGATCACCAAAACATTATAAGACTGGATCATCAAAACATGCAATTTGATATTAGACTGGATCATACATGTAAAACAGGCGAAAATGAAAAAAATACATATACCTCGCATGTACCACTATCCGTACAACAACTTACCTGAGCAAAAGGATCAAAAGTCTCAAGGATCCTCAACTGAGCACAAGTCGCTCAACAACGGTCCCTGATACAAAATCATGGGCGAAAGTCTCAAAAACTGACTAAAGGAAAAACAACCAATCAACTATCAATGGAAACCCCAAAACATCTCATTCTAAGCCTCAATGATCCTCAAAAGTGGCCTTGGGTCGATCCCCGACCCTCGCTAAAAGAAACCACAAGAAACGGATGCCACCAAAACCATCATCCTCTAACAGCAGGACAATTCGGTCGGCCGGTTTTCCCTGTGCTTGGAAATCTGGTCGGCCGGAAAGCAGAAACCAGAGAGTATACAAGATTCCCGGTCGGCCGGAAATGGAATTTGGTCGGCCGGAAATCCTGTTTCTGCAGAAGGCAGAAACTCCCCCATACATGAATCATGAACCAAAATCAACCAAAGCACATTCTAACTCAACCAACACATCATAAAACATGCTACAAGACTATCCACGACCATAGGAACCTTCACCAACATGTTAAACACAAAATCACATCTTCAAAAATCCAAAATACACCAAAACAACCTAAAACTAAACATCACACAAGAATCATGAGCAAATCATCAAAAACTCAATATCAACACCCCACACAAGTCTCAAAGACTAAACAAACCATGCCAAACCTACACATATCAACCAACTCAAGCCAAACACAAATCTCCCTTCATGAAAAACACCTCCAAGCATGAAACCAAGGAAAAACCGTAAACTTAACCAAAGATTACCTTAAAAACAAGCAATGAGATGCTATTCCAAGCTTCCTCAAGCTTCCAAGGAAGTCTCCAAGCAAGTCCAAGCTAGAACAAAGGATGATCCTTAAGGAAAAATGGAAGAAATCACCAAAAACCCTTAATTCTCCACAACCTTCTCTTCCTTCTTCTTCTCTTCTTCTCCTTTCCTCTTTCTCTTCTTCTTCTTCTCTTGTTTCCTTTGGCTCTCACGGCAAGGAGGCAGCAGAAAAGGGGCTGGGAAAACAGCCCTCCCAATCATAAATCAACAACACACTTAACCACACACACACTCTTTCCCCTCCTCATAAATGCTAAGCTTCCAAAGTCCACAATAGTGGCTAATGTTTAATCCTCAAATCCCCCATGCACACTAATCCTAAATGACTCAAACTCGTCACCAAAATTCACGAAATTAAATCACGGTCCTAATGAATCCAAATTCAACAACTCGAAAATCGTCAAATCACGATCCGTTAAATCCTAAAAAATCGGTGCAACCTAAATACGTCAATATGGTACTCGTTGGTCTCGTCTCATAATCCCGGTCGTGCCGGTATGTTCAAAACGCTCATACGACATGCGATGCAAAAAGTAGCAAAACAGCTATGTAAAACCCGAGAACACTATTCATGTAAAACACTATTCACCGAAAAACGAAAAATCTCTGACATGATAGATCAATCATAAATGATCATAACACAATATAAAAATGCATATAAAACACGGGGTATAGCAGTCCATGTAACTACTCCTGGGTAGTATAAATATGGGTAATCCAAGCTTTGTAACACACACGAACAATCAAATCAATCAAATCTTTATCTTTCAATATCTTTAGTTGCATTCTAGCCATTAGTGATTAGCGTAGAATTTAGTGTGTTGTCTCCAACCGAACCCATTTCAATTACCCGACATAGAGCGGATTCCTCCTCCGGAACCCGATTCTGGCGATCGCAGGAGCGCCACTAGCCACAACCCTTTGGTAACATCAACAATTTGGCACGCCTGGTGGGACTCATCAATATGGTGGATACCCGAAGGACTCCCAGACATGTTGAGACCGGTGCTGGTCTCATCCCCGTTAATCATGAAGATACAACTGGTGGCGGCAATAATCTGGTGGTGGATCCTCCGCCTCCAGCCCCTACAGCAGCAACATCCCAGGGCGGAGACCACGTCCTCAGACCGGAGGTGCTGCCTCCTCCTCCAGAAACACTCCCGCCACCGCCACCGCCGGTGACACTGGAGACTTTGTGTAACATCCTCTCCGACGTAATGGGCGCCAAGCGCGAAGAGGTAACAACTCAAACTCAAGTTATAATACAAAATGTAACTAGTATGCATGCGAACCAATCTGATGCTCTGTCTAGGCAATTCACTGAACAACTTAGACAATTAATTGACCAAAATAATCATCCACGTACTGAGTCAGGGAATAACGGCTTGGCCAGTCAATATTTGGACCAAACCCCTTTGTCATACGAGCCCGTAACAAATTCAATTCCCCTGCCTTCATAGAATACTGTGCCTAGGAAGGACTAACGTACCACGTTCGCTCCTTTATGGGGGACGAATTCTGTCTAGCCCAGGGGGTTTAACCCTCTTCGCTTTGAACTCCCAACTTCTCGTCCTCAACAACGAGGATTCGAGTTAGGCCAATCTAGTAATTCGGCTAACCCTGTTGCGACCCCGGCCCGTGCTGGACTTACCGTTAGAGAGCGTGGCACCAGTACGTTTGGGTTCTCCCATGCTGGGAATAATCCACGTGGCGCTCCTTTTCAGCACGAACTACGCGTGGAACCCTCTCCACCTACTGACCAACAACCTGAGGGTTATAACCCAACGGGCCAAAATAATCACACTGGGGGGTATGAACCAATCGGCCAACGTGCATAATAGCCCGAGGGCTACGTTCCTTTCGGCCCTCGGCCTGGGGGGTACAACAATGTAGGATGGGATGATCCCAATAACCAACCTAATCGGCAGCCTGTGGTGCCCCCACCCTTGGCACCGCAGCAAGACGATCTTAGGGATCAAATTTTAGAGATCGTCCAGGAGTTAGGACAAGGCGTGCGACCCATTACCAGGCCGACCTATCGAAAACCCTACCCCGACTGGGTTGACCAGGCTTTTCCCTTCCCCGGGGGATTTAAGATACCAGAATTTACCTTGTTTACCGGGACGGGGGACGTCTCCACCATAGAACATGTAGAGCGTTTCACGATACAGGCCGGGGAGGCAAATGATTTCTTGAAATTACGACTCTTTGGGAGTTCGCTCTCAGGGGTGGCTTTTTCTGGGTTTATCAACTTGCCGGCCAATTTGGTCCAAACCTGGCTTTAAATGGAGTAGCTCTTCCTTGCCCAAATTTATCAGGACGAATCGGAAGTAACATTGGCTGACTTAGCCAATTTGGTAGCTGGGGAAAAGGCCGAAACGTTTTTACAATGTTTTATAGCGGCCCGGAGCAAATGCTTTGTCCTGTTGCCCGAGAAGGAATTCGTGCGCCTCGCGCAAGGATGCCTTAATTTTGAGTTAAAACGAAAATTTCAAGATAGGGAGTTCCCTGACTTATTTCAATTAACGGCCAACGTTGCTAGGTATGAACGTCTCTTACGGGATGAAAATGAAATGCGGAATGCAAGTAAGGGGACATATTATCGTGACCTGAACTATGAGTTAAATGAGATAGAGGTAGAGTATCAGGCCGATATGTGTCTGGCCGAATTAAAGGCCGGACAGCCTTATTCCTGTAAGGCTTTAGTGAAACCCCGGTCCGTTGAGGTCGAAGCCTAAAAGGAACATAAGCCTAGGACGTTCTCCTTTGACATAACTAAGATAAATGAAATATTTGACCAATTGTATGCTGATAAATAAATTAAACTTGGTGAAAAACACAAAATACCTTCGCCTGAAGCTATGGCCGGGAAAAGATATTGTAAATGGCATAATGCGTGGACGCACTCCACCAATAATTGCTTAACATTTAGGAACGTCTTGCAGGATGCCATTGATTCAGGACGTCTTACCTTCGACAGTGGTAGGATGAAAGTGGACGAGGATCCGTTCCCCAAGGCCGCCAATATGAATATGGTGGTCCTGACCCTATTGGCCGAAGCAACTTCGGACGATCAACGTCCTATTGGGCAGTTGTCCGCCCTTCAAGAAGGCACAAAGGAGGCTCGGCCTCCCAAAATGAACGAGGAGCGTCCCGGGGGCTATCCTTATACTTCAGATCCGATGATGGAGCGGTTATGTGTTTGTTACCAGAGAGATATCGCCGTGGTGCGGCGATTCCACGAGGAACGTGCGAGGCAAAACGGAGATCCCTTTGGGGAAGCCCCAAAGGCTTCTTTGAGGGCCCCTCCAATGGGGCCTGCGGGCGAAAGAACTTTTCAGCCGAGGTTTGGTCGTGTTGGGGAATGGGGTTCTTACGAGCCAAAGGGACGAAGGAACGTTCCCTTTACTCAGATGACCCGCACGCAACAGAGGCGGGCACAAAGGAAATACGGCCAGCGTATGCGGGCTGCTCAGAGGCGAGAGAAACAGGAACAAGTCACAGCTGCGGCTGCGGCCGAAGATTACGAAATTAATACTCTAGATGTGCGTGTGGCTTCTACTGTCAGTACGTCTTCCATTGACCAGGGGGACGACCTTGAGAGAAGCTCTGCACGGTCTAAATTTGAGCGATAGGGTGATCAAGATTCGGACGAGGAGCATCCAAAACTCATTTAAATTGGTACTTTGCCTCCGATAACCATTAACAATTACCTGTTGCCCGGGAAATACAAGAATCCGGACGAAGTTGGTACGTCCTCTCTAGAACCCGAGCAGGAGAATGAGGGTGAAAAGCAGGATTTTGAGGAAGAGGATAGGGTAGCATCCTACTTATTTGATCTTGAGATAGAACCTCAATTGCTGTGCGGCCAAGTATCTGCGGCCGAGGAAGACAAGGGCGAAATGTCTGAAACGGGCAAGCTAACTATACACCAAGAGAGTCAGGATGATGACCTCACTGACGTAGAAGAGGAAATAGACTGCACTGCGGAAGCAAAGAAGCAGGGGATCTCATTCCAGAGATTCCTCCGTGAATTATATGAAAGTGGAAACCCGTCCATCGGGCCATCGGGAGAGCCGGGCTTTGACAACTATGATTTCTTGGTGGTCTACAGTAAGTCGAAGGTAAAAAGGCAAGTACCTCATTCTCAGGTAGTGCCATCTCCCCCTCTTGCAGTGGAGCTTGATGTCGTCCCTACTGGTTGGGGCAAGGAGTTTGAGCCTGACGAGCCATGGAGTCTACGGCCTATGACTTGGAGCTTCGGGGATGTTCAGGCCGTGGAAGTCAAGGCGAGAAAACCGAAGATAAGGATCAATGCTACGAAGCAAGTTGTATTCCATCGCCCGTCAGATACAATGAAGAAACATTTACGGCCTTTACATTTGAAGGCCGAGATCGAAGGCGTGCCCGTTAACCATGTTCTGGTTGACAATGGGGTTGCAATCAATACCATCCTGTATCGTATGCCGAAGAAATTCGACAAGACTGAGGCTGATTTAATGTCATCATCGGTCGTACTAACTGGCTTTAGCGAGGAGGTGGCCCAATCTAAAGGGATGATCGCCCTTTATATTACTGTGGGCAGTATAACCCGGACCATGTTTCTCTTTGTCATGAGCACCTTGACCAGTTATATTGTCCTTCTAGGGCGGGACTAGATCCATGGGGTGGGGTGCATTCCCTATTCACTCCACCAATGCGTCATCCTATGGGACGAAGGTGGGAATCCTAAGATTGTACAGGCCGATAGCCGACCTTTTGCCACCGAAACCAATGCGGTCTAGTATGGCATGTATGAGTAGGCCCTCGGGCCGATTCAGTTCGTCCAAAAGGACGATAACATGGTGGTCACATCCCAAGAGGACGATGTTACCCCGGAGTTGCTTAATGCGCTCTTCGATATGGGGAGGCCGAGTTTGGTGGCCTTGAGTGATGTTGAACTTGGCCGAAAACACGACACTTCTCAGGATGGAGCGTGAAATACGCTCTGTCAAAGACGAGGCCACAATAACGGCCTTACGCGAACGGCTACAACGGTATTGTGGCCGTGATAGTGATCTAGCACGGGATGTTCGGGCATGTAGCGCTATACGTGCTTTGAAGGCCAAGTTGCTGGCCTATAGTACTGAGCTGAGGGTGCGGCATGAAGCATATGCCGCGGACGTGCTGCTGGAAGAGGACAAGCAGAGCTTTGAGGGTGCAGAGGCCGCAGACGCGGAGCGATATGGAATCGCCCAGGTTGATGATCCTTTGGAAGAAGTGCACATTGGTGGGGTCAGCGGAACACATCGTCCAACTTTCATCAGCCAGCTTTTGGCTCCTGAGGTACGAGCTGCGTTTATTTCCTTACTTCGTACTTTTAAAGATTGCTTCGCATGGGAATATGAAGAGATGTCTGGGTTAGATAGGACGATAGTAGAGCATAGGCTGCCTATTAAAGATGGGTTTCGCCCATTTAAACTACCACCTAGACGTTTTGCCCCAGATGTAGTCCCAACTATTAAAAAGAAAATATAACATTTGCTCAAGGCCAAGTTTATTAGGACGACCAGATATGTGGAGTGGTTATCCAATATCGTCCCAGTATGAAAAAAGAATGGGAAACAAAAATTTGCATAAATTTTCGAAACTTGAACTTAGCAACCCCTAAGGACGAATACCCTATGCCCACTGTGGATTCCTTGATGGATTTGACGGCCGGTCATATTATATATTCTTTTATGGACGGTTATTTTAGGCACAACCAAATTTATATCGCAAAGTCGGACGTCCACAAGACGACCTTTAGGTGCCTTGGGGCCCTTGGTTGTTATGAATAGGTTGTTATGACATTCGGCCTAAACAATGTCGGGGCCACATACCAACGGGAAATGAATTTTATATTTCATAATATGATTGGAGATTTTGTAGAAGACTATGTGGACGATATTGTTGCTAAGGGACCAAGTATATAGAGTCACTTTTCTCATTTAAAGTCCTTGTTCGAACGTATGAGAGAGTATGGTTTAAAACTTAATCCCCTCAAATGTGCCTTTGGCGTTGGGGTGGGGAATTTCCTGGGGTTTCTCGTTCACCAACGTGGAATCGAGATCGCCTCAGGCAAGGCCTCAGCCACTCTGAAGGCTTGGCCGCCCAGGACGAAGAAAGAATTACAGCGCTTCCTAGGGCAGGTTAACTTTTTAAGGCGTTTTATTTCCAATTGTGCAGGACGAAGGATAGCATTCGCACCTCTTTTGAAGCTTAAGGACGATGATGAGTTCGTTTGGACGAAGGAACATCAGGATGTATTTGACGCCTTGAAGATGTATATGGCGTCTCCACCTGTGATGGCTTCACCAACTTCGAGCCAACCCTTCAAATTGTACATTGCGGCCGAGAAGCGGTCCATAGGTGCCATGTTGGCACAGGAAGATAAAGAAGGCAAAGATAGGGCGGTCTATTATCTGAGTAGGACGCTGACCACGTCAGAATGTAATTATCTGGCCGTATAGAAATTATGTTTGTCCCTTTGCTTTGCCTGTATGAAGTTTAGGGGGTATTTGCACCCTGAAGTTGTGTACTTGGTTTCAAAAGTTAATATAATAAAGTTTCTTTATTCTCGTCCCATATTCACCAGCGCGTAGGTTTTTAGGCGTTAGTATTTGACCGGTCCCGAACCCGTCGTAAAAAGTAAGGCACTGGGTCAAAGATAAAATTTATATCCTGGCTTGAACTACAACTAAGTAGCAAATGGCAAGCACGGGAGTCGAACCTCAGGGAGAAACGGTTGCTTATGAATTTTAAGTATGCCTTCGTTTAAGTTCACAGAAAAGTGGTAACAAAGAATATGGGGGTTTGGTAGTAATGGAGTGGCTGAGAATGACAGAAATAAAGAACTACGAAAATGCACTTATGCAATGGTTTTAACAAGTTGAAACATGAAACTTCATCAATAACATGCCGTATACATCGTAAGCAACGGAAGAGCACATATCATCGGAAAAGGTCATCTGATTCTCTATTTCGACAAGTGAGGCTTGGTCTGCTCTCACCAATCGCACATCATAGTAAACAAGGTGCTCAGGGATTTTGTCACCACTGAGTTGTCCTCTCTTGCTCAAGAGTTCATGTGGGTTACAGCACTAATGAGCATGTGCATTCAATAGACACTAAACCGAATTGAATTCTAAAGACTAGTTCAGTCAACTATGGGACTCAACCTGGAAGTTTTTCCTTAGACACACGGGTGTCTAACAGCTCATCCAAGAGCACCGCATTCGGAGCACCTCCAAAAGCGTTGTTGAGCAAACTAAATTAAACTCACTTGAAAAGAGAATAAAATCAGGACTCAGGGCAGCAAAACATGCAACTCTCAAAGTTCCTCTTCCTCGGTGCTAGCAATACCCGAAGTGTCATCGGTTCAACACAGCTGCTCAAATAAAATGACTAACTACAGAAAACAGGGAAGAAGGGAAGGGAATCAGTCACCACTTCTTCTTCCTCCTTCTTGTGTAGGGAATCGATGGGTACTTATGTTAACCCAATAGAGTCTAACCTCTGATTCTGCTACTCTAAATTGGAAGTTGAATTAGAACCCAAATAGAGAAGAGAAGAAAACAGAGACTCAAGTTACTATTGATTTCATTATTCTTAAGTGATACTAATGGATGAAGGATGCAATGCAATAGACAAAAGGAAGAAACGAACAACACCGGAGAAGGGTTATCTCTTCTACTAAAGAATTTCTTACACAATTGTCTAGGTCTTCACAAACCCTTTTCTTCAATTACAAAGGCCTCTATTTATAGGCAAAGCTAAATAGCTAATATGCTGAGCCGCTGCGCCTCTGGGTGAAATGCACAAATCAAATGGTCCTCCATGGAATGACACGTGTCCTATTCCATTTGGATTTCCGTAAGGAACATTTGCAGAGTGGGGCCTATTCCGTTGCAAAGAATTATCTGGAATTGTTATCAAGTGGTGATGCGTGGAGTGGTCCAAGAAGTGCCAGCTGCCGCCTGCTAGATCGTACATCGAGCTAGCGAAACTGAGGATATGGTAGACGAGTTGCGTATGCTCGTTCTTGTGTTTTTCAGTGTACTCGTTTCTGCTACTCAGGTTGTAGTCGTTCTTAAGGAGATGACTTGGGGTACTCGTTTGATTCTTGCAAGCTCGTATGAACGAGTGGAGCTTTTACATCTATGTAGCATTACTCGTTTCCTCCTTATAAGAGCTCGTTCCTTGGTATTACGATTCTGCTCTTATTTTGGCCTTGAGTACTCGTTTCTACAACTTGGGCCCTGAGAATCATGATTTAACGATAAGAGATGAACCCTGGTTTATTAAGGATAAAACTATAACTTTATTGTATGAAAATGATATGAATAAGCTCATATAAAATGGGCTTATCAGTAGTGAAGGCTGCCTCGGCCTCTGGACTCCACTTGAAAGCATCTTTCTTCAGCAGGTTCGTGAGTGACTTGGCAATAATTTCCTAGTCCTTGATGAACTTACGGTAGTAACCCGTGAGTCCAAGGAATCCTCTCAATGCCTTAACATTCTTGGGCTTTGGCCAGTTCTTCATTGCCTCAATTTTCTGAGGGTCAGTTCTAACTCCATCGCCATCAATAATGTGTCCCAAGTACTCCACTTGTTCCTGCCCAAAAGAACATTTGGAAAGTTTGGTATATAGTCTGTTAGCTTGAAAGGCCTGAAGGGTGATATTTAGGTGGTGCTCATTTGTTTGGGCTATAGGGCTATAAACAAGGATGTCGTGAAAAAAAACTAGTATGAAGTGGCGAAGGTGGGGTTTAAAGACCTCATTCATGAGAGATTAGAATGTGGCGGGGGCGTTGGTTAGGCTGAAGGGCATGACTCTAAATTCATAGTGGCCGGTATGGGTACGGAAGGCTGTTTTGTGGATGTCTTTGGGTTTGACCCGTATCTAGTGATAGCCTGATCAAAGATCTAATTTGGAGAATATCTTAGCGCCATGAAGTTCATCTAGAAGGTCATCAATGATGGGGATAGGAAATTTATTTTTGATGGTCATGGCGTTGAGCTGCCGGTAGTCGACACAAAAGCGCCATGAGTGGTCTTTATTTTTAACCAATAAGACAGGAGAAGAGAAGGGAGAGTGACTTGGTTGGATCACGTCTGTAGTGAGCATTTCATCTACAAGGCGTTCAACTTCGGTTTTCTGTTGGTGACTAAAATGGTAAGGTCTTTGGTTGAGTGGTTTGGAGTTCGGAAGGAGAGGTATAGCATGGTCATAGCTTCATGGCGGGGGTAGGGAATTGGGTTCAATGAACATATTTGTTCAATTCTAGAAAGAGAATACAATTAACAAAGTATACCCTGTTTGATTCCCTTCGCCGCCTTGGAGTACTTCGTCGCCATGGCATATGGCATCACATTATTTATCGCCTTTAGCTCCACAGGCTGTCCATCCTTCTTGAAGGAGACCTTCAACTCTTGTAGGTCCAGATTGATGTGAGAGAACTCCTTCATCCAGTCCAATCCTAACACAATATCAGTAGAGCCAAGGTCCAAAACCTTTAGATTTGCCACAAAAGGCTTCCCACTCATCATCCAAGTGAAGTTTGGACATGTGGCGGTACTGGTCATTAGCTCTCCATTTGCTGCCGCCACCTTGAGAGGAGGGGTATCCATCACAGAATAATCAACAGCTTGCACCACTGAAGGATTAATGAAGCCGGAGGTGGCGCCACTGTCAATCAGTATGGTCTTCGCCTTGGTTCCTGCTGGGCCTCTCACCTTCAGTGCATTCTATGGCTCTAGGTTAGATATGGCGTGGACATACTCCACTGTCTCTTCATCTTCGTCGACGCCTTGTGTGGAGAGAGCTGACCTGGGTCTCTCTGCGCTTAGACCCCGAGGGTGGATCCTCGGGGCCCCACAGCGGCCTGGGGGCTGAGTCCCGGAGCTTTCCTCTGGGAGGATCGTTTTCTGTATGTGTGTTGTTTTTGTGTGGTTTTCCATGGGGAATGGATATGTATCCCCAGCGGAGTCGCCAATTCTGTGGAGAGAGCTGAGAACAGGTCTCTCTGCTCTTAGACCCCGAGGGCGGATCCTCGGGGCCCCACAGCGGCCTGGGG
>JAOWBR010095356.1:0-14554 GCA_028571145.1 Dionaea muscipula
GACACCATGAACAACATCCCTGCAAAAGGATTTGCCCATCCAACATCTGGATCAAAAGTTAGAGCTACCTGTCGCCACAAGTCTATGCACTGATATCAGCGCCTCAGACTCCCAGATTCTCCATGGCGACACCCAAGCCTAACTCACAAACCAGATCACCTCAGGACCTGAAATTTGGTACACATACCAATCAAAACATAACAAACATCATGGATATTCAAGGCGTTCTCAAATCATCCTAGATTTGAAGATAAGTCAACCTGACGCCATGGCTCACTGGCGTCACAGAAACCCCCGTCGCCACCATGTTGAGCGCCATCACCTTGAATCTTCAACATATGCTGAGAAACCATAACAGCCCAGGCCTGCAAGAGGCCGAGCAAGCAAGGACCCGAGCAGGCTCCCGAGCAAGCAAGGGCCCGGGCAGGTTCCCGAGCAAGCTTTCCAGGCAGGTTCCCGAGCAAGCTTCCCGGGCAGGCTCCCGAGCAAGCTTCCCGGGCAGGCGTCCGGGCAAGCTGGACAGTGTCCGGGCAGGGGACCCAGGCAAGCGCCCGGGCAGGCAACCGGGCAGGTGTCAGAGTAGAGTATGCTCTCACCAAGGCACAGTCAGTCCAGGCGGTCTGAAAATCGGATCCTGAGAAATGAAGGGGTGGAGACGTATTTATAGGCAAGGGAGGAGAGAGAAAGTTGAGCAAGCAACCCGGGCAATCAGCCTGGGTAGGAGGCCGGGCAGGCAGCCCGGGCAGGCAACCAGGGCAAGCAGCCTGGGCGGGCAGCCCGAGCAGGCAACCCAGGCAAGCAGCCTGGGCGGGCAGCCCGAGCAGGCTCCCGGAGTGGTTCCATGCGGCGAACTTTAGGAAGTCCGTTTGAGCTCGTTTTAGCTCCGATTGACGAACGGTTTGCGCCCATGTGCTCGTGGTGAAATGGGGATTCTTCTAGGAGAGGTTTGATCGAATTTGGTTGCGGTTGATCGGGGTTGACCGAGTTTGACCATGGTTTGACCAAGGGCTCGGGCTCAGTCGGGTCAGATTGAACGGTCCAATCTCGGACCCTTTGACCACGTGTCTAAAGGGGTAAATCCCCGTATATCAATTACAAAGTGTGTAACCCACCGAGCCCAAATGCGTTTGTCTGTCTACAAGTTTGTCAAAATAGGCCCAATCTTGATTGAACTGTAGAGGAGTGCCCATTACACATTCGACCCAATGGCCCAGCCCAGCGGCCACTAGCCGTCATGCATCTTGTTGTGTTTGTACTTTGTAGTCAGATTCACAGTTTGGTGTTATTGATGCTATTAGTTGTTTTAATTAGGCTACAAGACGTGATTTCAGATCATCAACAACTCAATTGATAACAACGAAAGAATGGAAAATAATTATATCCCTGTTGATTGTGACTATATACACTATATTATATTATATTATATATATATATATATATATATATGTTTCAACTCAAGGAGGTCGTTATATATCTTGAATTGGCTTAATTCTCGTGAGGGTCATGCATAGATCTTTTCATGAACATTACACTTTTGCCTGATAAAAGTATAAAACAAATCCAAATTGTTGATGGATGGTCCCATATATCAACCATATATACTTAGTAAAACATACATGCCAAGGTTAATAACTTTTCTTAACCCAAGTTTAATTTTCCTCAGTCATCAAACTTTATAAATACACGAGAAATGGACAATCCACCATCCATATACACAATCGATCTCTCTGGAGAAGAGAAAAAGGACTGATCTTTTATAATATCCCTTCGACGCTCAAATAAAAAGAGAAGATAAGAGGAGAGTGCATGGGGTGAATATATATATATACATATAGGCGATGAAAGTATGCAAAATGATTTGTGTTAACTTTGCTTACCTGATCGTATTTATAAGAGGTTGGATGTGATATTGTAACGTACGTGATTTATTATTAACACGATTAATAATTAGTAGTATATAAGTTATTAACGCAATCAAAATTAATTGATGTCATTTTAGAATTGCTGGGGAGATTCTTTGTTGATGACAGTGCTGGGTAGTTGATTTCGAATCGCCTATGTCTTCGGATTTGGATGACAACCTGATTTTGATGTTATTATAGTGATTGTCTATTGTAATAATATATTTTCTTTATCAATAAAAAATATATATATTATAACATAATTAATTTTTTATAAATATTTTTAAAGTTTATGCCAGGAGGGAGTGCGGGTGAGGATGGGAAGTGAGATGGGAGGAGGGGGGGAGGAGGAGCTCGCGAGGGCTTGCACATGGGGTCGCACATCACCATGGCAGATGCAATTTCCAATTTTGACGTTGCATAATTAGATAGTCAATGATTGTATCGACCATTGTTGGTTTAGAAAAGAGAATGGGTCAATATTGTTAGTTGGACTATTCTTTAAACTAAATTTTATATTATTTTTTTTTAATTTTAAAAAATAAGTGGAAGTCTTATTATTTATTTTCTTCTTATTCTCAACTATCTCACCCATTTTTTCTTATTAGAAAAAGTAGGGTAGAGTGTAGTTTGAAGAGTAATATAGCTAGCAATGTTGAGACAATAATATATATATATAGGACAAGGAATAGGTGTCTTTTCAACAGCTAAGCTGCTTGTTGGAGTGATTAATGTAATTTAAAGGATGAATCATGAATCTCCTTGCGATTAATCGTATTCTGCAATGATTATTCAGCTATGCATGCTGGTCTGCCACTTCCTTTAGGTGCTGCCAGCGTGTCTCTCAATCTTTGTCCACGGACAACCATTAACCACTCAAAGACCCGCAATCGAGATTATGAGCTTATATTAAATCCGCAACCAGATATTTATGAAAATATGTTTTAAGTTCACATATCAATTCACTAGGTTATAGACAAATACGTATTTATATATTATCATTACTTAAATCTTATTCCCTAACATGAAAATAAATTCACACATAACTCAACAATCTCAGCTGTGAGATCAAGTCTTGTTTTTTTTTTTTTTGTTAAATGATACGGAATCTTATAAAATCATAATAAAAGAACAGAACCATTAGATACGAGAGTCAATCTCCAGAACAGAAATCAGCTAAAAGGGGTAGAAAATTTCCAAATATGACACCACTGTGAGATCAAGTTTAATTACTAATTAGCCGTTGTTGTTTGGACATACTATAAGGAGAGGAACCATAAAGGTTCCATATATATATATATACTAGTGTAACTCGTGCACCGCACGCGAAAAAAAATTAAAAAATATCAATCATATAACAATTTAAAAATAAAAAATAAAAAATAACAATAAAAAATAACTCTTCATCTTCCCTCCTCTTTCTCCTCTTTAATTCTCTCTTTTTCCCACATATCTTTCTCTCTCTTACTTAATTCTTCTTTCCCCGCTCTCTTCATCAATACACATGCTCATGTATCATTAGTCTAAAAAATGTGTTAGTCACAACTTATATTATTAATTGTTTGTGTACAATTCAAAAAAAAATACTCCTATATTATATAGATTTTGTTAGGCTCTTGCTTTTGGTCAAGCACGTAGTTGGATTGTTCAATTCATTTTGATGTGACTGTGAGGTGCATTATCCTTCATTGATGTAATTCTCTTATTTATATTAATGAAATTTTTAATGATAAAAAAAAATATTATTCGTTGACTGATATTGGTGCAAGTGAGTCGTATGCTTGTAAACTTAGAAATGAATTTCCTCTGCTTCTTCAGGACCTCAGGTGGACTTTTAGGACTATATACTTGTTACCATCAGCTAGAGTAGAATAAATATTCGGGCATGATATAATGTATGAATTTGGTATATATGATATGATAAAAAGTTAATTCTACAAATCAATACGCACTCTATTTATGTAATATTAATATTTTTCGTGCTTTTGACACGATTAATATTTCACCCATTTAAATCAATTAAAAATATAAGTTATCAATCTTTTAAAAAAATCAATATTAATCGTCTCAAAACATTAAAAAATTACTTATCCCACTTAGATAAATGAGTGGAGAAAAATGAGAAAGAGAAAAGGAGAAATATTAAGAGAAAATCTTTGAATTTTTAGGAAGGGGATGGTTAGAGAAAAAAATGATTTTTTTTTTTGTTTTTTAAACTAACTATTAAAAAATTTCATTATAATATTATATAATTTATCAATAATATTATAAAAAAATAAAAATAAATTTTTTTTTCCTTATCCCCCCTCAACGATGATTACACCATCACATGGATGACAGTGATTTTTTATGAGGAATAACAAACTATTAATTAATGCTAATTGAATAAGATTTTTTATGTTAGAAATTTTAAGAAATTGTTTACTTTTTGACAAATACGTAACGCTAGCCATAGAATACGAATAATGTTGAATATTTAATGTGTAGTTTTATATCTAACCTATGAATATAAATCGTGTTGTCATCCGTTTCAAAGATGAAGCTAAGGGGACTAGTGGGGACGGTCGTTCCCCCTAAAAAAAAATTATTATTATACTATAAAAATATATAAAGAATATTTTAATATATATATTCTATTGATTTTCGCCTCCCTAAATTTTATAAGTTTATTTTCGCCTTGTATTATAATCCCGACTCTGTGCTGCTTAGGGTTAGATGACAAATATCGTACATGCCTATGGGTGGTATGTGGTACATGTGCGTTCACGCACGGACGTTGAAATGGCAATGGAGTTAGTCAAAACGCGGATTCTCAATTTTTTATACAGACCATTAGACTCACACACGAGTCAATGCAGTCAACTAGATTAATAACATCACTTTAACTATGCTATGAGTACTATATTATAATTGTCTATTTAATCTTATATTATTTAAAAGATTTAGATTTTTAATCCCTTTTTCATCCAAATGACAATTATTGATAGATTATTTCTTACTATATTAAATATTAGCTCCACTACCACTCAGGATTTAATTGTGATTTTTCGTTACCCCAAATTCAATAATTGTCATTTGAGATGAAAAAGGAGGTTTAATCCCTAACCAATTATTGGCGGTGGATTGTAAGATTGTAAATTATTTTTCAATGCATTAAATACTGACTCAACTACTACTAAGGATTTAATCCTAACTTTTCATTACCCTAAATCCAATAATTATCATTTGGGATGAATAAAATGATGAAAAGGGGCTTTTTGAACTGACTTATGAGAGTGATTCTATTTTTTTTTTTTACTCTTTCTTTCATCCTTAATAACAATCATTTCATCCTCAATGATAATCATTATCATTTCATCCCCAATGACAATCATTATTGAATTGTTTATCACTGTATTTAATGTTTGCTTCACAAACGCTTTGGACTGACCTTACGTTACTCAAAATTTGGGGTGAAAAATGGGTGAAAAAACTTGGCAAACCAAACAATGGTTAATTGATGATTAGGACATCCGTATACCGTACAGCTCTATTCAGACTATTCTACGCGGATTGTTCAAACTTTGCAGACTGTTTCTAGAATCCCCAGTCAACTGCTGGTTTGCTAATATGAAAACTCAACCTTGGTTGCGAAGTTGCAAGACAAAGCTCACAGTAGCAGGAGACGAACAAGAAGAAGATGGGGAAGACAAGACTTACCACCTGTACTGCTATGCCGAATCTGCTCATTCTGGTCCTGCTTGCTTGGTTCACTACTTGCCATGGGAATCTTCTTGTTCAAAAGGAAGGTAGAATCAGAGCTCTCTCTTGTCTACGGTTCAACATGGTGCAATCATTGCTTGCAGGCTCATGGAAATGAGCTGAGAAATAGTTATTGATCGGTTATTGGGTCGGTGGGTTCTGAGTTTTTTTTATCAATTATGTGTGATAGGTTTGATAAATTATAGCAGATGAGGTGCTCGATTAAATTCCTTACTGAGAGTTAACTACGTTTTGGGTTTTGTCTCTGTTGTACGTTTTCACCTTACTCGACACTTTGAATGCTTTTGATCGAAGCCAACCCTGTATTTAGTATCGAAGCTTCTTTTCTTTTCTTTTTGTTGAAGCTCACGGTTGTACACCCCTGGTTGGATTAAGCGGAGCCGCTAAAGCCACCACAAGAGAAGCTCACGCCACCACTTTGTCGGCTGAAATCACTCAACAAGTTCGGTGGACTTGACCGAACAGTTCGGAGATTTCCACCGAGCAGTTCAGGGATTTCCAAGGAGCAGTTCATCAACTTTTTTACCTTTTTTTAAAAAAAAGGGAAAAAGAGGTGACATTAATGATAGTTCTCTCATTCTCTGTGGAGGGTCAACAAGAAAGAGTGGGTAGAGAGCATGCCCATAATTGCATCGAGTTTGAATAATATTTGAGCAAATTAGTACTATTTGAACATATTTTACTTGGATTAATTACTCAGTTCACTTCCTTTACAACATATAAATTGTTTGTCAATTGTCATTACAATTCATGGTGTCATGCAGTTGATGCTCTTCAAGAGATAGCTAAAGAGCTAGGGAAAAATGATTGGAACTTCAGTGTGGATCCTTGCAGCAATCACCCAAGTTGGTTCTCTCAAAGCAGACAAGGAATGCCAACTTATGTTAATCAAATCAACTGCACCTGCTCAGCAGGTGTATGCCATGTTTTTAATATGTAGGTTGCGTACACTTTGATCAGAAATTTGTTCGCTCTTACGAGGCGCAATTTGAATAAGATGTTGTATGTTACAAACTTACGATTCATTGAATATTTGCTACATCGGGGATAAGATTACCAGTACTTCTAGGTGGTAAAGTAACGACTCTTTAAGCTTATATTACAACACGACATCTCCTTTCATCATAAGTTGTCTATATGCCATATCATATGCCATTGTCATCTTGACTCCCTGACTTACAATCATAATAGAATACGTGTGTTGTTAACTTATCATAGCTTCATAATATTTTGCCAATTTTGCGTTCTCATCATATTATACAAAATTTCTAATTACCTGGTCGATATTCAATATTTGGTGTATACTTACTGCCTTATAATTTAAGGATCACTGCCCAATCCCTTATGCCATGGCCTTGCTTACTGTCTCCTACTCTCAGAAGTACCCCAAGATTCTACCATCATATGTGTGAGGTGCTTAATAACAAGTAAAAGTTCATCTCACTCAGTGTTTTTTTGTTTTTTTTGTTTTTTTGATAATCATCTAACTCAGTGATTTAGTAAATTAGTAATGTTGAATATGTTGTAGAATTCAATTCTTGCTGTTGCAGAGAAATAACTTTCTATCGGGAAAAACATTAAAGAATCTTGAAAAATAGAAAAAGAAAAAGAAAAAGAATAGATATAGCATTTACCTTATATTTAGTTTCATACATATATCAAGACTGTAGCCAGTGATGTCTAGCTCAGGTTTAAGGGTGGAAAGGTACAAAATGGTTGATATGACTTTTTTGCTCTAATGTTACTACATTTTTCAGTTGTATTGCTGTCTGAAGTTGCATATGATATGACAGCTACGTTAACTCTTGATACTTCTTATTGGTTATTCACAATTTTATTGACAAACTTGATAACCAGAAATTGTGCCACATTTTAACTTCTTAGATGCTGTGGAACAGATCTCTTAAGGGGCAAGATCTCAGTGGTGTGCTTCCAAAATCCCTGATGAAGCTACCCTATCTGAAAGTAATGTAAGAACAACCACCGAGGTTTATTATTTTCTGCACTTGTGACTAAGAGCATCAAAACATTTTGTTTCAATTGTTCTCAGTGATCTGTCAAGGAATTATCTAAACGGCACAATACCACGAGAATGGGCTTCTATAAAGTTGGAGTACTTGTAAGCACAAATTCATGCAAATTGTATGAAATCCATGGTTGACATTTGTATCGCTCTAACCATTGGAATTTGGTACAGATCTGTATTTGTCAATCGTTTATCAGGGCCAATTCCTGCATACCTGGGAAACATCAAGACGCTTACTTATTTGTATGCTTTCCATGCAAGCTTATTCCTTCTATTCAGCTTCTTGGTGTTCCCCTTTGTTTGACTATCTTATTTGTAATTGGTGGAAATGTTTAAAAATACAGAAGCCTAGAGAACAATCAATTTAGTGGAACTGTTCCCCCTGAGCTTGGGAAGCTGGTCAACCTACAGAATCTGTAGGTCCTTCTGTTATTCATATATCTTCCGTGTACTTCTGAATTTCCGTTACGTGATGCCACCTAACTAGTAATGAAGTGTGGCTGTGTTGTTTGATTTTCTTTTTGGTTAATAGGACTCTTAATGTAAACTACCTTACGGGTCAGCTGCCAATAGAGCTAACCAATCTGACCAAACTAGGAGACCTGTAAGTATTATGGATCACTTCCACGTTTGTCTTTTACACCTGTGTTAGCTGTTACATGTACTTTTCTTTCTTTCTCTTCATGTCCTCTTCTTTTGTTTCATTTCATTGGTATTGTTTCTTTCTTTTTATCCCTTTGATCTTTTTACCGGTGTTACTTTTATTAGGAGGTTAAGCAGTAACAACTTCAGTGGGAAGATGCCTGATTATTTTCTCAGCTGGAAAAATCTTCAGAAACTGTGAGTCCTCGCTGCATTCTTATCACCTGATGACATTGCCAACTTGCCACTCACTATTTTCAGTTTGATTGCTGACAGAGAAATGGTCGGAACTGGTTTTGAGGGGCCAATACCGTCTAGCATATCTGCTTTGACCAACTTAGTCGAATTGTGAGTAATCCTACAGGTTTCATATTTCTTCTAGTCCATATACTCATGGAAATTTTCATCTTCGAGACCTTATCAAGGAAATGATTTTGAGCCAGAATTTGTGTCTGGCATGAGTTCTCTGCAGAAGGATAAGTGACTTAAATGGAGAAGGTTCTACATTCCCATCATTAGATGGCATGAGAAAGATGTCCAAATTGTAAGTGATAGTATATGATTAAAATGATTTTTGTGGAACAATAATTCAGTACCGGATTTACAGCCTTGTTCTATTTGCAGGATGTTGAGGAATTGTAACATGTCTGGACATATTCCTACTTCTATTGCTGATTATTTTCCAGTGCTGAAAATCTTGTTAGTCCCTTTCTCTCACCCTCTGTTTTGGAAGAGTTGATTCTTTGACATAACTTGGCATACTAGTAATGACTAGTTACGACAATTTCATCATTTACGAATACTTTATTATATGTGTTTCCTTCTTATTCATGTCCTCGACCATGTTGCAGGGATCTTAGCTTCAACAAGTTGGAAGGGCCTATCCCTGATGGTTTGCAAAATCTTAAGAAATTGGAAAATCTGTAAGCATTGTTACTTATTCAGACAGGAAACAGGCTATGCATGTGTCTTATATATAATATTTCCCATTAAGTTCTTGAATTTGTGAGCTGTAGGGTACTCATAACTCTAGGGGCACTGAGGAATAGTGGTGCTTTACTTTTTCTTCCTTTCCGAGGTTAGGCCATGTTATAGATGCTGAAAGTAAGTGTTCATGTTATGATATAGAGAGAGAGCCAGTGAGGGGCCCCAAACTTATGGCGGTAGGCCCAACCACAAATAGTCATACAAGCGCATTTTGAACACCATCTTTAACCAAAATCCTAAGCTGATAGGTTAAGGACCAATACAATTTATATGCTAATATAATTTCTGCTTCACATTGACGGGGGATAAACGAACTCTCATTAATGACCCGACGCCGCACACCAATGAGCATGGATAACACTCTCCTGTTCTTCTATGGATGGGAACATTTTTCGTGTGTCTATCATGATAATTGTGGTGTTTTAGCCTGCCATTCCTTTGAAGGCCTTTTCTGATTTTACAATGGATTTGAAAAATGGAAGAAATACTAAATTATTCCATTAGGCTAGATCAAGAAGGAATTATTTATTCATGCAATTAGCAAATCCAGCATTTTTTCTCACAAATTCAGCATTTTAAAAACAGAAGCAGTAGATACATTCTAGATTCTGCAGATAGATAAATGTTTCTTGTTTGCTAACCTTTTCTTCTTCTCTATTGAATCACTGTGACAAATATGGTGTTGGTAGGTATCTGACTAGCAACTTTCTGAGTGGGGATATTCCTGATTGGATCAAGACCAGGGGTGTTAATACGTATGTTCCACATCTTGAATGTAATTCTGTTTATTAAGTTGTTTCTGTATGTCATGTTGGTTTAATATCGTAAAACCTGTTCATGCACATATAGGTCTCTCAGTATGGAGGGACCTAAAGTGAACCTGGCTCATTCACTTTTCTACTGTATGAAGCCAGAAAACCACTAATATGCTTCTGCTATTATTTATCCTATATTCAATAAGAAGCACTACAAAGAACTTAGGGTTATGGGAGTTGGGATTCAGTAGCTACCCTGAGTGGGCACCCGAGGCAACACAGAGGATGCAGCCCGTACATATTCCGTCTGCCATCTTAGCCCTCACCCAACAAATGAAAACAATGCTGTATTTTGCTGCAGCTAATAGAGCTTTCTCTTGGCTTCTCTGTCAATAATCCGCTGATGAATAGCTGAAGCATGGATCAATATGATAATGGGACCACCAAACAAATCCATAGAATACTTGCAATTTGCAAAGCCTCTTTCAGTATAAATCCACTTGTGTGTCTATGAGAAAGGCTGCAAGCAGTGGATGCAACAGTTGTAGACATACAGTAGATAACAGAAACTTTTCGGTCATGAGTAATGGAACTGTTAACTATTCTTTGGTTCTTCAGTGATGCTCTTATAAATTATGATGGGATTGGTTGTACTGTTAGTTGACTGCGGCAACAATTTGTGTTTTCAGTTTTATTGATCTTTCATATAACAATTTCAATTCGAGCTCGGTGCCAAAATCTTGCAAAGGAGGATCTGTGTGAGTAAAGTTCTTACTCTCCTTCAACACTTAATGCCTGGTTTACCAGCCAAAGCATTTTACAATGAAAGAAAAAAAAATCTAGATTCTGGATTTGCTTTATTTACTCTGATCTACTGGAAGTAACTGCTTTTTTCGTTGTGCGAACAGAAACTTCTTCAGAACCTCTTCAAGGAACGGCAGCTCGTAAGCTCATTCATACCATGCTCAATTTGTGTGAACTAAATATCTATGACTAATGCTATATTTCGGGATACTTACTTCCATTGACTTTGAATTTATGTCAGACCTTTGGAGTGCCAGGAGAGCTTTCCTTGTTCAAAAGGTGAGTTTTAGGCTCAAATGATTGATTGGGGAAGTTGTACACTTTCTCTTCTCCCAGGGATGCTGTAATTTCGTTTGTTCTCTTTCTTGTATGTTTCATCTGAAATGTTGTTATGCTAGTAAAGTTAGGTATTCACTCTATATTAACTGTGGCGGAAACAAAACCGAGATTGGGAAGGTTGTTTATGATGAAGATGACGAGCCAGGAGGTGCTGCCAAATATGTTCCTGCTAGGCCAGAGTGGGGATTTAGTAGCAGCGGTCATTTCTGGAATCTGGACTCTTCAGCATCAGGAAATGATTATATAGCAAGAAATGATTCTACATTGGGAATGACTGATTCAGCATTGTACTCTCAAGCACGGCTCTCTGCTTCCTCTTTGACATATTATGGTCGTTGCTTAGGATTTGGGAATTATACTGTTACACTGGACTTTGCGGAGCTACTATTCTCAGACAATAATTCATTTAGAAGTCTCGGTGTACGGATATTCGACGTCTATATCCAGGTAAGCAAATGCTTCATTCATGCATCAGTTTTAGGAACTGAGTTTGAATGTGGATCATATATAACTAGCTTGTTGCAGGAGAAGTTGGTGCTTAAGGATTTTGATGTGAGGAAGGAAGCAAATGGCAGTGATAAAGCCCTCACGAAAACATTTACATCTATACCTGTAAACGATACTATACAAATCCGCTTCTACTATGCTGGGAAAGGGAGCACAGGTGTCCCAGTAAGAGGAATGTATGGCCCTCTCGTGTCAGCTATATCTGTGGTATCTGGTAGGTGATTTGATATGCGCTTCTTTTTTCTCTCTTTTGATCTTCGAATCACGTTTCAGCTCCAAGCACCCACACACACCCATGTAGAGAACACACACAAACATACAACCAACAAAACACTGAAAGCTGCATTTAGTTTTCAACGTCTGAATATGGAATGTCTACATTGCAATGACTTCTTCAGCAAGTTATTAACTAACAGACACTTACGCTGTCTTTCTTTAAATTCATCCTCGTCATTTTTATTTGGCAGTGACAGACAGCATTTGCTTTGTCAAATTTCATGTAGTGTGCTTACTCTAGTCTTTTCTTCTTCTTCTTTTGCTCCTTTGCAGAGTTTAAACCTCCTGTGGATTGGAAAAGAATAGCGGCGATTGCAGTTGGAGTTGTAGCTTCATTCCTGGCCATTGTTTTTGTTGCTCTTGTTATCATTTGGCGGAAACGTCATTCAGATTATATTGTTTCTCGGGAGAAAGGTGATTGAGGCTTCTGCACCTGGTGTCAAAGGAGCAAAATAGTCATTGCTTTGTTTTTATTAAAGGAACTACTATTCATTACACATTGGACGGGTCCTATATTTGTTGAGTTCCTCACAGAAAAGACGTATCTTTGGATTTTTAGGGAAGCAAATGTCATGTTGCTAGTGTTATCATGTACAATGTGCATATGAGATATTGAACCAACATGTGCCCAAATTGTATCGGAAGAATTTAACAAACTTCATATTCCCAGAAAGAAAAGTGCATATAGGTAATGGATTCCATCAATTGCATATAAAATATGCTTCTGAAATCTGAAGCAATAGACCTCAAATCATTGCTTTGTTTGTGGTGTCAAGCATACACATCGAAAGAAAACTGTTCTATGCAGGTCAAGTTTGTAGGACCTTAATATCAAAACATCCCATGCAACTTTATGGATGCCTTTGAAGGATACATTGCCATAGGCTGGCAAATAGAGAGTTTTGCATGCTTGTGAAATTTGTTGCTATGGCAGGTGGAATCCTAAACCTCTCAAAGACAATGGATTTTTTTTTTTTTTTTTCTCACTCGTGTTAGTATGTTTCATTACTTCCAGGCACATGTTAATGTAGTTTAACAATTTTCTTTCTCCTTTGGACAGTTTTAAAGGGATTTGATCTGAAGAATGGTTCATTTACTTTTATACAACTGAAAGCGGCTACTGATAACTTTGATCCGGCTAATAAGATTGGTGAAGGTGGCTTTGGATCTGTCTTCAAGGTATGTCAGTTTTTCTTGGGATCCAGCTGATTATTTTTGCCGAGCTGCTGTTTTATAGAATCCTGGCTTTGGAGGTGGAATTTAACATTGTACTTTTTTTTTTTTCATGTAGGGTACTCTGTTGGATGGTCACCATATTGCCGTGAAGCACCTTTTTTCCAGATCATCTCAAGCAAATCGACAATTTGTGAATGAAATTGGAATAATATCTGGTTTAAACCATCCAAATCTTGTAAGATTTTATGGATGTTGTGCTGAAGGAAGTGACTTGTTGCTGGTTTATGAGTATATGGTGAACAACCACCTTGGACATGCTTTATTTGGTAAGACACAGTTGTAAGTACATGACTATCTTCAAATTGTCAAGGAGCCTAATTATCTTAAAAGATTAAGCTATCAAGTGAAGGCCCATGAGTCATATTGTTCTATCACACGTCCCCTCATGCAAATGGTGTTAGGGGATTAAAAGCAAGCCCTTCTCTGTTTTGGGGTTGAAATAATCATAAGAAAAAGAGGGTAGTAGGAATCGAGCTTGGGACCATGCAGAACAAGTGATGACTTGGTCACTGCTGCTTTGATTTGATGTCAAAGAAGCTTAAGGAGGAATGGTTTACCCTTAACAGACAGATGGTCCATGAGATGAGTAGGGTATGGAAGAACCTTAGAACTTGTATTATATTACTCTCTCTCTTTTTTATAGCTCAAAGGACAGTGCGTGTTAGGCAACCGACAACCATTGTACTATTTTTTTTCGGATCTCTGAGCATGTATCCGAGCTGATATATGTGGTCGACCCCACTTAGTGGGAATTGGTCATGAGAATGATGATGATGATGATGATTCTGCAGATCTTATGTGTTTTCTTTTTTATTTACTCTTGCAATTAAGATGTGTTGCATCCTACTGACATTGAAATTTTACTTGCTGAAGGTCCAGATGATGGACTAGTGAAATTAGATTGGGCTACCAGGCGAAAGATTGCTATTGGTATAGCAAGAGGCTTAGCTTTTCTGCACGAGGAATCACCTATAAAGATCGTTCACAGAGACATCAAAGTTGCAAACATTTTACTAGATGGAGAGCTTAATGCAAAGATCTCAGATTTTGGGTTGGCCAGGCTTGATGAGGACAAGACCCATATTAGCACCAGAATTGCTGGAACCATGTGAGTTAGAATGTCCAAAGTTACTCTCTTGGTTCCTGTATCTATCCATCATAAATTGTTAGAATAAATATTATTCATTGGCCTTCTACCATTAGGTCGATCTTTTGGTAGAATTGATTTCTTAACATGGTATTAGAGCAGGTGTGACCAAAGGTCACGAGTTCGAATCCTGCGAGCGCGACCCCCAATTATTTAGCACATGGTATGAGAT
>JAOWBR010095467.1:0-24011 GCA_028571145.1 Dionaea muscipula
TCATATTTCATTTGATTGTGTGGTATTATTATTTGTATTATAGCATCTTACAAGCATGGTATTTAAGTTCTATAATCACATATGAATATTCTTATTTTAGAACATCTGTTCTCTGTTTTCTTCTCACTTTTTGATATTCGATAAAAATATCTTGGGCTAAAACAAAAAGATAAAATCAACACTCATATGATTTTCTGTAATGTTAATTATCTAATATAATATACTGTGTGATGTATGGTGTTCAACCTTTTGACTGACATTTCCATGTAGTCAATATTTGAATCGTTTTTCTGGAGCAAACTCCTTATCACGAGGAAGTAAGATTTGCTTTTAATTTCTGGTTGGTGTATCATTTGGTCTTATTTGATTTTTCTTTTGTTGCAGATTCAATACTTTTCCCTGATGTGCCAATAGCCTTACGTTTGTCTAGCCATCTTCTACTTGGGGTAGTGAGGATATATTCTAGAAAGGTGAATTACCTCTTCGATGATTGCAGCGAGGCTTTGCTTAAGGTCAAGCAAGCTTTTCGCTCCGCAGAAGTTGATTTACCTCCAGAAGAATCCAAGGCTCCATATCATTCAATTACATTGCCAGAAACATTTGACCTGGATGACTTCGAGCTGCCAGACACTAGCATAATCCACGGGTAGGTTTTAAATATAGTATGCAAGTTTTGATTTGAAGTTGTTAGCTGTGTCACTGGAATCTCCATATTATGATTTAACTATCAAGGTCGGTTCTAGTAGAAGAGTTTATGCTTCTTCTGATTCTTTTGTCTTTTCCGAAAAAGACATTGGAATGATAAGTTGATACTATTCCATTGGGTTGTCGTAGAAATTATGCTGATCATCATGTCAGTGCAAGAGAGCAGATTACTCTTCAGGATCCTATGGAAGGTGTAGTCTTCTCAACATTGCAGTTTGGGCCTGATGGTCAGTATTATCTCAAACCATAGCTGCTTATCAGATTCACTATATGGTGTTCTATGTCTTTGCTTGTGATGTTGAGGCTGCTAACTACTATACTTGTGCTCTTATTTCAGAGCGTTTTGGTGATGGTGACACATCTCAAATTGGATTGGACCTGGATGAGGTATTATTTGTTTTGATATTAAAAATGTAGCTATTGGCTGTCGATGTGATGTTATCTAGAGAAATTGACGTTCCATGTTAGAATTCTTTTGTTCCTTTTTTCATAAGTTGGACGGGGTTAGCTTGTGGCTCCTCCATCCCCAAATTCTTCCTCGTTGCAAGAACCACAAATTTAACAAAATTGATTTGATTGCAACTTTTCTTCAATTGTTCGGCATATTTTCATGATTATCCTCACAATATGGGAGCATTAAATAATCATTTGGCTATTTGAATTCTTGGCAAATGGTGAATGTCGTTGTCCAAGTGATTGACGACAGACTTTTTGGAATAATGCATGACCTACTAATCCAGATGTTGATATTGGAAACTTAAGTTTAATAATGGTTTGACTTTCAAAAAGAAATTTGCTTGTATGAAGCCTTTTTGGAGGAAGGTGTATGCTTCCTTTTGACTTGTGGTCCTGCCTTGGAATTGTTCTATTTGCCTGTGTTTTTCTTTTGCCCTTTTTTGATTCTACCTTCTGTCGTTGTTTGCCAATCTATAATCTATTAACTATATGGCAGGGGACTTATTTTCCGAGTTCTGATTGGCCTTCCAAATCAACCAGTTATTCTTTCAGAACAAAGTGCAAGAATAAAACATGTTCAATTTACATAAAGTTTTAATCCGTGACAGCGTGGAGTACACCAGTTAATATTTGATTTTGGGATTGATGTTTTTGGTGGTTCATTTTTTTATCTGCATATATATGTCAAAGTCTAACTGCTTTTCATTGATGAAAAACTTTGATTTGTTCAAGGAAGCCAATGGTTGGATTTTGACGCCGTCTTCTTTTTCATCTAGTTGTTAGTCTGGAGTTTCTTGCCATTGCCTCAACAAAAATTCTGCCAATCTTGAGAGAATAATGTTAGCTTTAGCCTCGATATCGGTTGGAGGATCTCTCTTGTGCAGCCCAAGCGAGATATTTACTTTAAATTTGACGTTTTCATGGCGACTTCCAAGGAAATTGAGAAAGATCTGTGCTCTTAAACTGACTGTATATGACAATTTCTCTCACTGTTGCAGCTGTATATTGCAATTTTTTAGGCCTGTTTGTGGAACTTGCTTATCTTGTGCACGTGTAGGCTGTTTGATGACTCTTTTGAATGCTCAATTTGCTCCAACCACATATAACTGGTCGTGAACAGGAGTTGCTTTTGGACAAGGGCACAACTTCAGGACAAGCTGAAGATTTTCTGGATTCTTCGTAAGATGGAGTTTCTCATACCCTTTTTTTCTCTGAAAATTCTTGTCAATTTTCTTGTTGCATGCTGATGCATCCTTCTGTTTCAAATTCTCATTTACTTAAATGGTGTTCAAGATGCTATTTGACATTTGTAAATTCACTGGGTGGCTGAATGTGTTTAGGAGCAAATTACCACCCTGGATCATTTTTGGTTCACAATTGACAGAAACATAACTGTGATGAAATGGTCATCATGAGGTTCTATGTTCTAGTTTCATGGTCCTTGGATATATACTAAATCAATTGTTTTGTAGTTTTTTTTAATATATATTTGCCAGATCATTTACAGAATCCATGGTTCCTGGTGTAGGTTAGACTCCACTGTATTTATGTATTGTCTTGTAGTTGTTTATTTTGGCTACCTGTGGATAAAAAATTTGTGGTTGATGGTTCCTTCCAAATTCTTCTTCAAACTCACTTGCCCTTTTTCTGATTAAGTTCTTCAAAGTTTGATCCCTTTGCAATTTTTGGATCTGCACTTCATGGTCATTTCATTACTTAATTTGTTCGGTCTAAGAATGCAGTCCACCCTACCTTCCCCGTGATGTCATTGAGCATCATTTGTAGAATATCCAGTACCATATCACCGGACATTTGTCACCACTGGCTATATCTGTATTAAAGTTTGGCTATGGTTTTACTATAGGACTTATGCTTTAATGCTTGTTCTCTTAAAGGGAGATTGATTCTAGTAGTTATCTAATTGATCCTCCATGTCCTCAAAATTTCAAATCAGTGATCCAAGATATTGAGTAGATTGTCTTTGGTTTGGGTTATACTTGTCAGCCTTCCACGTCCTATATCAATTCTTATTTTGAAGTACTCAATTCTATATTAAAGCACTAAAGTTGTATCCCACGCGTTCGTCTTCGTTCTGTGATTCAGAATTCATTTCTTCATAACTTACCCTCCAAGCAGTAATACTATCCTTCATATAAAAAAAAGAAAAAATATGTTTAAATCTATAAACAGAACCATGCCACTAATAAGAAAACCCATCATTTCTAAGGATACGAGTATCGGGTGTGGGTGCGCACCCTATATGAATCGCGCACCCGTATTCGTGTCCGTTCGTGTCGACACGGGTACTGCTCCTAAAATGACGTATCCGAGTAACATAGCCTCCAAGCATCGTCATTGTGATTAATGCCTTTACTTGTCAAATCCTTGATGTGCATTATCTATTGTGACTTTATTAGCAGGCTCCTTCTACTAGGAGACATTGTCATCTATTTGTTAGGTTAATTGATACATGGCCTCGCAAAGCTGATTTCTTCAAGGGTCCGACTCCCAAACTTTGCTTTCTGGCTAGCAGTTGCTGTTCTTCCCTTCAGCAAAGTACAATCCGCCCATCCTATTCTTATGTTTTTAGTAAAAATTCAGTACACAACTTAACCATGGAGTATCCAATTGGAATTTGGGAGTATAAAAAATCAAATGCATTTTATAATAGAGCAGGAGGCATCCTATCCTCTGCCTCCTGCTAGTCCTTGCATTTCTTCAGATGATCTATGCAATTTCTGGATGTTATTTGATATTTCTTATATATGTAGCAAAAAATATAGAGTTTGGTTGGTTAGGCATTGCATGAGTACCAGTTACAGCTTGTTTCAGCATGCTTTTCACCCCTTCTGATGAATGTCAATTAGTGTTCTTTGAGATGGAATGACAATATGTTCACCTGATTTTGATATTTCTTGAGTTGCAGCCCTATTGTGGAGTTATCTGTTGAAACATCATCACTTTCTAAAGGTGCTAAGAGGGATGAGGAGATTAATGAATCTCCGGTAACTCCTCCTGCTAGTTTTTGTAATATCCAGGTAAGTTTTTCTCTAAGACCTGCATATGTTGTTGTCCCTGGTAATTGGAAATACCAGAAATCTGATAACATGGGGATTTCTTGTTAGGGAGTTGACCTATCTTGGCAGTATTGATATCATTTTTGGTTATCAGGCACCATCTACGCCGGGATTGGTGGAAGAGTCTTATTGGCCTGGCGCACAAGATGCTCAGGTCAGTGATGACCACATGGATGAGGATCAAAATTCGTCCAAGGTTGTGGCAACAGAATTTTATGGTGCAGCTTCAAGCAAACCAAAGTCTTACCCTGTGGATAACGATAATGTTCTGCTTTCATTTAATGAGAATGATCTGCTTCATGATCATCAGGAGGTTGAGAAAGCTAGTGCACAGGAATTTCTACCTTTGGCAGATGAGCTCATAGAGTTTGCTCCACCAGAACGTGCTCAGCTACCGCTTGCTAATGAGAGTTCTTTGCCAAATGGTATGGAAGAACTGGGAAAACTTCAGATTCGAGGCCCCGATGTCGACAAACCAACTGCTGCATCTCACTTTCAATCCAAAGAAGTTCATGGAAGTGAAAATTTGCTAGTTGGAACCAACACATTTGGTGACAATCAGAGCCTTACTAATGAAGCTGCTGATGCTGCTTTGGAGCTCCCTGTTTGCGATAGTAAATCTCATGTCAATGAATTTTGTTCTTTGGACTCTGATTGCATACCCGAAAATGATAAAGCGTATGCGGAGCCAGGAGTTCTCAACGCTGTAGAGGTTGATAGAAATGCTCAAGATAATACTTCTCAGCCTGGGTATATGGAATGCCTGGACTGCCTGAAGCCAGAACACCTTGGTGCTCATGAAAGAATATCACCTGATTCAGCCTCTGTAATCCAGCCTTGTAATACACACCATGATTCTGCTGATAAAAGGCTGTTATCTGCTTTGGAACCTGTACCCCAGGCTTGCAGCTCAGACCTTAATGAAGCTAATGCCTCATCAGATCAGATGCGGCATCCTGTTTGTCTTAGTAGTATTCGCACAGGTTATAGTAACTTGGATGGGCAAGCTGACAGTTTGATATCAACTGAGTCTCTATTAGAAAAGGAAAATGGTGCTGTTTTTTCTGACTTGCCTTCTGCAGAGAAGTTGCTTTCTATACCAAGTGGTGGGAAACTAAATGCATTTCTTGTAGACCTTAATGAAGCTAATGCCTCATCAGATCAGATGCGGCATCCTGTTTGTCTTAGTAGTATTCGCACAGGTTACAGTAACTTGGATGGGCAAGCTGACAGTTTGATATCGACTGAGTCTCTATTAGAAAAGGAAAATGGTGTTGCTTTTTCTGACTTGCCTTTTGGAGAGAAGTTGCTTTCTATACCAAGTGGTGGGAAACTAAATGCATTTCTTGTAGATTCTACTCCACGAAAAGAAATCTTAGCAGAGGGTGATGGGGGTTCGACTGTGAATATGTTGTCTGGGAAGAAAAGAAGTTTGACGGAAAGCACTCTTACTTTTCAGAGCATAACTTCAGTTGAATCCCTTGCTGCAACTCAATCCAAAAAGTCTGTGGAATTTATTCCTGATGATGATGATTTGTTATCCTCAATCTTAGGTATTGTGACCTGATTTCTATTTATCCTTTGCTCGTTTCCGTTGTCCATTAATTTCTTTTTTCAGATGTCTTATGATTGATTTCATGTACTTTTGCTTTCAGTTGGACGACGATCTGCTGTCTTGGGAGTGAAACCTACTCCACCTATCCAGGATGTAGACTTCACGAAACGCCGTCGAGTTACTCCCCGTACCACTGCTAAGCGAAAGATGCTTATGGATGATACCATGGTCCTGCATGGCGAGTGAGTCTTGTAGTAGTAACAGCTTATTTCCTGATCTTTAGTTTACTGGTTTCTATGTCAATGGTTCAGCCGTTCAGGTGGTGTATAATTCAGTTGGCCAAGACAATGTTACTCTGATACGGGTACGGGTGCGGGTGTCGAACACCTCTAGTTGAAAAAGAGAGGATACGTAGATATGGACTGAAAATTGGATACGGGTATGGGGATATGACTATTTTTTAAATATTTATCCCAAATATTATCTTTTATATAAAAAAGAAAAGGTGTTTTTAAATCTATAAGCATAATCATGTCACCAATAAGAAAATTCATCATTTCTAAGGTACGTGTGTGGGTGTCGGGTGTGGATGTGCTCGCAATACGAATCTTGCACCCGTACCGGTGTTGGATCGTGTCAACACGTGTACTGTTCTAAAAGTGATGGATCCGAGTAACATAGGGCCAAGGGCCCAAGAGTCCTTGCTCCAACGTCTTTGGAGCTGATAACCTTGTGATTGGATTAAGATTTAAGACTATCTTTTGAAGTTTTTTATTTTCCCCTTTGTTTGCAGCATCAACATGGGGAATCTATTCTTAAACTAATGCTAAGCAAAAGGTGGTTTAAATCTGAAACTGCGCTTTAGGTTTCTGTTGCTGTGCTTGATTGCTGTGCTTTGCTGTTTGCTGATTAAAAACTGTTTGGTAAATGCGCTGTTTGCTGTAGCTGTTTTCATATCTCTACTGAATCACTTTAAAGATGATCAATCTATTTTTTTTAATAAAGAGCTGACAATAACTGTTAATTACTGAAATTATCAATTAAACTAAAGTAATAAAGGGCCATTTGGGTGAAGAAATAGATTATGTGGTCCATCATTTTGGACACGGAACACAAAATAATAAGTTGGGCTTAAAAAATGCTGATCGCTCCCCAGAAATGGAGCGCCAAACAAGACTTTACTATGTTTCACAGCGTTAATCAATCGTCTTGTTGAATGGGGACAGGAAAGATTTAACAGCCTTCACCTAATCCGTAAATAAAACATTTGATCTCCACATGTTTCAAGCTTGAAAAACCGCATTTGGTTCTTCTATTTCTCTCGACTCTTTTTATATTGGTGAAATGGGAAGTAATGTCCACATTTACAGCGAGCTTTGAAGTTGCAGATTTTGTTCGGCTTCTGATGTTTTACCTTTGCCTATTAATAATGCTGTAGTTATTTTGTGGCTTAGTAGTTCTCTTGCAGAAAACTGAAGCTAAACTAGGATTTGGACATCCTGCATATTCGTACAAAAATCAAAGAAGCAAAGCAACTACGTTTTCCTTTTCTTTTTCCTGGATAGTGGTATCTCTTGTTTTCATTATTTTAGGAAGTGTCATATTTGCTAGTTTGTTATCCACTGAGTGTTTACAATTCTTTTTAACTTCGACTTTGTGGTTTGAGGCAATAGTTTTATACTTCAACAATTGTTGCCTACTTGCCTTGTTGGGCACTCTTGTTATGAAGGAACCCTCTAACCAAAAGCTTAAAGGTGTGCTGAGGCCCATGAATGATTTTATACTTCTACCAAGACTACAATAACAATAACGGTAAGGAGAAATCCGAATGGAAACTTTTTCTATCAAATATGGCTCGGAAAATGGACATTTTCCCTCTATCGGCTCTGTTATGGTCCATATTCCTCTATAAGCTTCAAATGCAATACATTCTTGCACCAAACTCTTATATGCGGGCTTCCTCTCCATTAGTCCATTCGTAATTCTCTTGGGGTTGATTTGTTTCTATCCCTTATCTCATAGGTGTAAATCATTAGGAATTCTGTCTTAGGGACTGAATCTTTTCTTGATAGCACAGAATTTGGTCCAAGAATGCAAGTATTGTGTTGCTACTTTGAAAGGACTTAGTGCCTAGATAATCAGTTCTGTTGTTGGCCAGCTGGCCTTATGGTTTAAGTTCAATTCAGGTTTTCTTGTCATCAATTCTCATGTAAGAGACTGGTTGAGACCTCTCTTCCACTATAGGATGTGAGATTCTTGAGAACTTTGTGAGACTATTCCGAATGCAAGGAAATGGTTGCTGGAAGTTTGATGAATACAGTAATTCAGTGTTTATCGAGCATGCAATGACTACCGCTCTTTATTTTCTTGGTTATTGAGCACTGTTTTCTTTCGAGGTTGTATTCTGGTTTATGTGCTGCCTGTAATTGAGTTGCCTGCTCTTTTTTGTCAGCACAATAAGACAGCAGTTGACAAATACTGAAGACATACGCCGACTGCGAAAGAAAGCCCCCTGCACTTGCCGTGAAATATGGGTGCTTCAGAAGCAGCTTTTGGAAGATAAAATTTTCATCGATCCTTTATTTTCAGGTTTGCTGATCCTAAACCCTTTAAAAAAATGAACACTCCATTTTGTGAGTGCAGGACAACAGGGAGACTGACGCACTTCATCCCTTAGTGATATATCTGCACCAATGTGTTTTTTCATGATATCTTTTGTTTTTCGTTAGTGTCTGTGTCACTGCCAATATGATATCAGTTTATCATTAACTTATCTCCATGTAGTGAATGCAGGTCAACAACTAGAATCCAATTTCTACAGTAGAAGATATATAATTTGTACCTGTGGTTGTTCAGTATATCACTTGATTCTTTCATTATGAAATTTATGCCATAATCATTGCTCTCTATGATCTTTATGCAGTGTTTTCTATTATTCAGTTGTGGCTGTTTGCACCATCAGAGATTGCCGTTTGTTTCTTCTCTGTTCAACTACTAATGATCTGTGGGTCTCACTCACATACTTTATTTGGTAAAACACACCCAATTAAGGCCGATTGTTGTTTTGGGTCATTAAGAGGGGCTTTATAGTAGGTCTAGTTGGTGGGTTTATGAGTTTGGAATGAGAAAGGAAAACAAATGGAAGAAAGCAAAATTGGTGCCATTCCATTTGGTTTTGCCGTTCTCATATTATAGATCGCCTAATTCACAGTTTTAGCAAAGTTTATTACCCACTGTTTCCTCTTTTTCTGCATCAAGATATCAGTCCCATTACACATTTGTTTTCAAAATAACGTCTGTGACTGGAGTAACATGGTCCTAGCCAAAAGAGAAAGTAGCAGAAAAAGAATAGTCATGTACAGTTTATGCCTGCTTTGCTTGGACTTGAGTTATGATCTAAGTAGTCAAAGTTGAAATGTTTTTGTTTGATTACATGTCCGATATTTGACGAGAAATGTGTCTTTGGTTACACTACAGATGGCTTGATTTGTAAAATCTAGTATCAATCTGTTTGGAATTTTTTCACAGGGATGTCAGCAGAGCTGATCTCTTTGCACAGTCAACCATTTGATCTGAGTGGAATTAAGATGGCGATAGATGAAGCAAGTACTTCTCATTTTCCAACAACAAATGAGAGGGAGTCCTGCTCAAGGCCTGTACATGAGGAAACTGGGGCTCTTAAAAACAATTTAGAATCAGTTGACAGAGATGCCACGGATGGACAGCGTGCAGAGTGTCATGAAGAGAATTTGAATCAACAAAGTGTCAAAGACTCCTCTGGGCACTGGAATTCACAACAAGATATTTCAGGGATGAATTCCGTAATTGAAAATGAAGGCAGGAGCAATGCAGCTGATGATGGAGCAGACCATTCTGTAATTGTGGGGGAGAACTTGTCATCTATCAATTCTATTTCCTTAGACAATGGCATCTCGAATGGTTATGCCATTATCTGGCCAGCTTTATTCACCAAAACGGACGATGCAGATGTCTCAGTGCGCAATGATGTGGAGAGTTCTGTGCAAATCGAACAGATGCTTCATTCGACTGATCGGGAAGTGGATTCACAACCTGCTAATATAGTTTCAGCAGTAGATGATTCCGCAATTGGATTAAATGATGGAAAAGGAATTGATTCTAATTTAGCTGATCAATCCAACAAGGGCGAGTTGGATCAGAATACAGAAGTACAGTGTATGGAGCATGTGGAAGGGTTTGACTCACTTGGCACAAGAGTAGGCATTGATGTAGATGAATCATTACATCTAGATGATGTCAGTGCTTTTGCAGCTATGTTCCCTCAAATTAGGGTTCTGGAAGCTTCAAACGATTCACTTATTGAGAAAGCAACAGATCAGTGTGAAACTGCCTGTAGAGACGACATCCTTGGTTTTAACCACCATGGCAATAGACCTTTGGTAACAGAATCCGGATTAGATTCTGACATGGTAGACGGTGATTTGGAACAGGGAAATACTATTTTAGCTGAGAAAGTGAATGCAGAGTTGCTTGATGTTGATGCTCAGGTTTTTATGGATCCAACCACTCTCTCTAATCAATCTATAATTGTATATCATGTCGTGGGTGATCCTTCTATTTGCTCAATGTTTGCTCCTTACCATTCTTGCATTGCAAATACCTATTCATTTTTTTATGGTCGTAATTCGCATGATCTTTCTAATTCTTATCATTTGTATGGTAGTTTTGAAGTTTGAGCTCCTAATCTGTCTGTCATAGTTTCATTGATTTTAGCAAGAATGTCTATGTATCTTACTATGTTTCCAGCAAAGTTCCCATTCACTTCTATCCTTTTTTCTATAATTCAGGCAACTTTTTATTTCCAGTCCTTGGTTGAATTTTTTTGAGAAAGGACAATAATGCATGCTTTAGCATTTTGGAGAATGGGGAAAGAAATGACTATTTTTTATCTATTATAAGCTTGTGCGATAAAATTACGTTCTAGATGCATATGATTGCTTGATACTACTACATCGTTTAGGCCATAATTGGATGTTGTATATATAAGAGGTATATGCATATCTCCCTGTATATGTTGTCAAACCATCATTTTACACTATTTGTCAAACAAAAGATATGGAATGGAAGGTGTATAAAATCACTGTTTGAGATGTATTAGTTTTTGCTAGGTTTGAGGCCAGCGAAAGCTAATACGTCTCAAAAAGTGATTTGTCTCTTTCTGCTTTTTACAATGGATCTCACTTTATCTCCCTTCTATATTGTCAAACCACTGTTTTGACATCTTAATCCCTCTTCTATAAACATCACATCAATGGAACTCATCCTCCAAACATAATACACCTTTTATATCTTATTCCCCTTCATAACTAATACACCTCATCTTTATATACCATCCAATCGGCCGTTTACTGCATAATGACATTGTATTTCAAACCTGCTTGCTAGCTTTAAATTCACCCCAAAAGTCCTTCCTCCATGATTGAGGGTGTGGGAGCAAAATGCTTAAGAGTGTTAGGGCTTCCCTCAGGGTATTCTTTTTTAGGCGGTGGACAGAGAAAAACATCTGCTGAATAGAACTTGTGATGTTTTCATTTTTCATTGCTGATCTCATGGTTCATCCGATTGCCTTAGTGCACTTAGATGCAAGAGTAGGAATAGTAGTTTTTATGCTGAGGCTTGACCTATGCTAGTTTCTTTGGTTTGTGTGGAACAGCAGGACTTTGAAACTCAGAAGTTCGAGCATGATACAGGTCAAATCTTCTCCTACAATTACTTTTCTTTCTTCTTTTTGGTCTTTCACACCATTATTTTGGTTCTTTCATTTTCAGTATGCGAGGCAGTACTCGATTGAATGTTAATTCTTGTTCCATCTGCGTGGTTATCTATTCATGTGTTAAATTTTACAGTTACGGATAACATGCTTGATACAATGATATCTAAACGGTCTTCCCTTATATCTCGCAGATTTTCTGAATTATGACGATGACGATGATGAGATTGCTGACGATGCTATGCCAGATGCTGAAGAAACTGGCATGCAAGAGAACATTGGTTGGTCTGCTCGCACCAGGTGCAAACTCAGTGTTTCGTTTGTGCATGTTACCCACCTCTCTTTTGCATTTTTCGGAAATTGGAACTAGTAGGGGTTTTATTATCAAAAAGACCACCTATACCACAGCTTCAGCTGCAATGTGAAATGTGCGTGCTATTTAAGTGTAGTATTGCCAATATTTTAGTTTGTCGGCTCTTTTCTTTTCTTTGCATTGACCCTCTTCTATTATCTAGCTAGCATATTTACTTTTTAAATTTCGAGTCCTATCGTCTCTTTCCAGTCTTATAATATAGTTGTATGATGTCCGGAAATTGTGGATATGTAATCCAGCTACATTCCTTCACTCAATCCACAACAGTTTCCTTCAAATGCGAGTATCCTCTTTTCAACAGTAAAGTGGACTTTTTTGAGCCATTAAATCTACAAATCAAAGGTCAAGATTCAATCTCAGATGAACAGTGTACTGTCTCACTATTCACCCATTATTATCAGTAATCAATCTTAGCTTTTGATCTTCCAAATCTAATGGCCCACAAAAGTCCACTCTTACTATTCCAAAAAGGACACCATTAAAATAAGATTTCTGCAATCCACAGTTGCCTATATGATTGTCGTTGATGCATCGGTTTGATTTTGGCATACATATAACTGGTGCTCCTCTTTTCCCTCAGAGCTGTTGCCAAATATCTTCAAGTACTGTTTCACAAGGAAGCTCAACGGGAAAGGAGGGTTGTTCATCTGGACAATCTGTTAGCAGGGAAATCTCGCAAGGAAGCATCAAGAATGTTCTTTGAGACATTGGTAAGTCTGAGTTTAGTTTACCACACATCAAACACCACTCTTCCCTCTCCCCCTTTCGCATTCAAACCTTGTAAAAGTTTCGACTATCATAATTGCCTTCTTAGGGTTTGTTCTTCTGTAATACTTGTCATTTTAAGCCTCGTAAAGGGTTCTTTTTGGACGTGGGACAAAGCATGAGAGCCTTGAAAAAGTAGTGAGGACCTTAAGAGTTACTGAAACTTTATGAGCTTTCCAACAAGGTGGTAAAAGAAATGGTGGTTTTGTACTTCAATAGTATCTAAGACCTTGCTACCTCTAATTAAAGGAATCAAGTTTTTTTAAAAAATTCGCTTGTTTGCTTGAATCATGTTAGTTTTATACCTTGCTGCTCTAGTTGGCTGCAAAGCTGATGGAGAATTCGCATAATTGATTGTAGCATTTTCTAATGTATTTTTTGCAGGTTCTTAAAACCAGGGATTACATTCACGTGGAGCAGGAGGAGCCCTTCTGCAGTGTTTGCATAAAGCCACGGCACCAGCTAATGAAATCAGAAGTTTGAGTCGATGCAGTGATAAAGGACACGGTTTGTCAACACTAGACTAGATAGATGGCTGACACAATTTAGCATTGGGGGAATATCTTTCCGCCTTTGATTTATTTTCTGTTATATTTTGTTGTAATTGTTGGTTTGACTCAGAGGTCACGTAGCAGGTGTAACTTGTAACGTAGCACCTGCAGTGATTATGTGTATGCCTTATTTGTATAATATATATTTATCTGTAAAGTCGAAATCACCTGAGCAAACAACTGTTATTATCTTAGACTATTACTTTCCTTCACAAAGATGATTTAATTTTAAACAGACTGTTTTGTGTACCAATTTTTTTTTTTTTACATCGTGGGATTTTTATAGAATGGAAAATTAGAATAATATTTCGGAGAAAAAAATTTCCATTTAGGATTTAATTTTGATCTTTCATTACCTTTCCCTTTTTAAACATTACTGCCCTTATGGTCTTGCCCTTCAAAAATTTGCTTGAGACCTCAGTGTGTATCCCTGGTGCTTTATTTTGAAGTGGCAAATTAGACCAACAAATAGCTGATACTCCATGATGAAGATTTTTAATCATTGCTAAGTAGATGGAATGACATGTACCTTGCTTCATTCCGGAGGTACAAATCACGTCAAAGGTACTAACACATACCGATGTGTGGCTGTACCAGCATGACATTTCTATATTGATCCACAAACATAAGAGGTCTTAGCAGTTACATGAAACAAGAAACCATCTCATATTGTAAAAAAGGGAAAAGTGATGAGATTTCTTTCAGCATGTTGCTATAACAGATTAGAGCTACATAAATCATATAAGAACATTTGTACCTTTGAAGGAGTCTCCAATACTGGACTGTCCCAAGATATATGTAAGCAGTCGTCGAAGGCCTCAGCCTCAAAAAGGAGAGAGAGTCCACAGCTTACCATGCTGAAGATGCAAGTGTCCTTCGGTAATTAATCTTCTTTTTTACTTCCCTCTTTGCCGCTTTTCAAGAATTTCAAGAACCAATAGGCAGATGATTTTGGATGACGAGAAAGGCCATTCTTATAATCGATGTAGACTAGGCCGAACCGCTTTGTGTAGCCTTGGGCCCATTCAAAATTATCCAGCAATGACCATGCAAAGTATCCCCTCACATCTGCACCATCCCTGTGCATCAATCATTTTAAACTGTAACCTTCTCCCACGACATTCTAGTGAAAATAAAGCTAATGAGCATTTGAATATGAAGCAGACTCCGCTTCATTGCTTAACTGAGACAAAGGAGCAACTTATTTCAAGAAAAGATGACCCGAGCTCACCTAATTGCTTGAGCAACTGCAGCAAGGTATCCCTTGAAGAAAGTGACTCTCAGTTTGTCATCCAGCATCTCATGGACCTGAGCTGTGTGATTTTCTTCATCATCCATACCTGTTGATTGGTATCACTTGGATTTAACCAAACAACCAAAGAAAAGTACACAATAGCCAACTGCTCGAGAGAGTGTACAAATAAATAGGTCATTTTTCTATGAAACTCCAACAATAATCTCTGATGGTTGAGTAATGTAACCCAAAACCTGAACTCATTCTATGTATATAAATAGGATTGCTTTCATTTTTTCAAAAGAGACCCATATTACCGTTCTCAGTCACATAAATGGGAGGGTTGTTGTACTTGTTGGCTATGTAGTTCAGGGTTTTCCTTATGCCCCAAGGTACAACGTAAAGCCAGAATGATGCTGCCTGTCGAGGATAAAATGATAAAAGTTGGTAGTCAGTTGCATATATGATTCTTAAATCTTGAACAAAAAAGAAGGGATAAAGGACATGGTTGTAAGCTAGGAAAGATGATTTTTACCTTCTCACCAATTGTTTCCCCACCTTCCCATTCCGCTGTTGAATTTAACAAGAAAATCAACTAACTGTAATAGGAAGTGAAGATGATTGGGGAAAAGGATTTATCGAGGTGTTTTCATTACCAATCCTTTCTATTTCCTGTTCTATATAAAAATTATTTCCCTCTGGATTCTCAGTTGAATGCGCAATATATCGGCTGGTGTAGTGATTCAAACCAATAAAGTCTACACTGTCCCTCAGCAAGACTCGGTCTTCTTCAGAGAACTTTGGCAGCCGATCTCCAAGTCTTTCACGCATTACTTCAGGATAGTCACCAAAATATATTGGATCCAAAAACCTATAGCATAGAACAATTTGAGAAGCGAAGAATTTAATGGGTCAGTAAGCTCCATCTTAAAACACTAAAATTATCTAAAATGCCCTCAAAAAGCTCTCCTACAGAGTGTTAAAATAAATATTATCCATGAGCCTTCTACCACCAGGTCGATCTTTTGGTAGAGTTGGTTTACTAACATGGTATCAGAGCAGGCGTGACCAAAGGTCACGAGTTCGAATCCTACGAGCGTGACGTCCATTTATTTCGCACTTGACATAAGATGAGTCAGTGCACAGTCATGCATGCTTTCGACTCCCCATGTAGCCTCCCCCACCTGGTAAAAGGGGTGTTTCTCAGTACACAAACACTCTCCGGCTTGTGTAGGGGTAGGGGGAAGGTGTGCACATATGTACGGCCTTACCTTGCATTTTTGCAAAAAGGTTGTTTTCACGTCTTGAACCTTGAGTAAACAAAAAAAGCTCTCAAACTCCAAGTTGACACTAGATTCTTAATGGATAGGGCCCCAACTCAATTGAAAGCCTTCTGTTTGATTTTGACAAGTGCTTGTATCAGGGGAAGATTAAAGAAAGTGTCAGTCTAGGGGATTAATACTATGGAACAATTAAATACAGCGTTTTACGCTATATATTTGTACTATTAGAGGAGCGATCTCCAGCCTTAAAGTGCAATGGTGGATTGACCTGACAACTCGTTTGCACCCAGGAACCACCCAGTCCAAAGATAAAGCATTTGCTCGTCAATGCTTGCTAAGTGAAAAGAAAGTTCTTTTTGCAAAACAAGCTAGTAATAAAAAGCAGCAGAAATCTTACTAAAATCGACTCTGCATTTACAGAAAAGATATCAGTAAAATGAAATAGCCTTTAGGGGGAGGGAATCACCATCCAAGCTGGAAACCAAGACGCCTAGCTGCAGCTTTTACGTCTTCTGTTTTATGGGAGAGAGCCTCGGACCATTCACAATCCAATACCATGCCTATTTGGCCCCCTTGCTTGTCCTAGGAGGAAAAAAAAAACATTGGTTTTTAACTAATATCACAAGTTTCACAGGACCTCTAAATAACAAAATAAAAAACAATCAATTGGAAGTTTCAATACATCAACAAAGTCCTTGTGTTGAATAAGTTACTCGTGGACAAAGATAAAAACATAGACATGGACCAACCAAAATTGGAGCCTGAAAGTGAGATATAATAACCAATTTATGGTCTTGTGAAGCAGTGAATTTTAGAAACTCAATAAACTTTAAAGGAAAGAAAGTCTCACTAGATTGAAACATGCAGCTTCATATCAGCACAATGCCCTTCATAGTGTTTTGTGTGTGTGTGTGTGTTGTGTGCCCTTGTGCACACGATTTTTATTTTTTATTTGCTTTTTTTTTTTTTGTGGGGGGTGGCAGGGAGTATGCAAAATTAGAGCATCCACAACAGTCAAACTCAAGAAATGGAGTTTGCTGTAGATAACCCACACTCGTAATTTTTTAGGTTCTTAATAAATTTTACGAGAATATTGTGTAATAATAACCTCAAGAAATCAAGTTTCCTCCATTTGAAACTCTTACTATCCATATTACTATTTATCATACCCAATAATCATTATACAACTCTCTCATTATTCACCCTCTATTTATCCATCTAAACTTAAAAATCATTATACGACTCTCTCACTATTCACCCTCTATTTATCCATCCAAACTTAAAAAATCATTACACGATTCTCTCACTATTCACCCTCTATTTTTCCATCTAAACTCAAAAAATCATCATACAACTCTCACTATTCACCCTTTAATTTTTTTTCCCTATCGGAGATGGCAACAAAAAGTGAACCACATTATTCACTTGTGTTGACACTCGTCTATCATCTATGAAATTTAAAAGTATTTTATCCATAAAAAATTGCTCAAGCCTAAAACCAGAAAGCTGTTCAACCACTGCAAGGTGGACAAAAACTCAAGTCATCAAAGGAAGGAATCCCCAAGTCATCAAAACGCACAAAACAAACCCTAACCCCACTCTCAGCTCTCAGCTAAAATTAAGTATACAAGTGCCTTTCTGAAGCTGTTAATTTAGTGATGAGTCCTCACAATCTGCCTTCTATTTTGAAGTCGTTATCTGCAGCAGAATTCACAGTGGATTTGCAGTAACAAAGCCCAGAACCTCAAATGACCTTTCAATAAAACAACGGGTATCGGCCAAGCCCCTACTCCCCCACCATAAGCCTCCTTAACGTGAACATATCAGGCTTCGACCAACAAAGAACGACTTGGATCGCAAATTTAGCTGGAAACAAGAATTTGAAGGATCCACCACAAACCCATGCAAAACTATCAGCATAAATATAAGAAAAAGAAAACAAAGTTGTACCTTATAGCTACTTTTATATTCTGCAACGGCAGACGCGTGTGCAAGAAGTTGGTTGTGCGCGGCCAAGTATGCGTCTGTTGGATTTTCACACCTTCCTGGTGCAAATATTCCAAGACTGTATCCATTGACTGCAGTTTGAAGAGGCTCATTAATTGTGATCCAGTTCTTTACTCTATCTCCAAATTTTGCAAAGCAAGTTTCTGCATATATGGTGAAATATTTTCTGCAAGTTTACCGTACATTGTAAGCCATGCTGATTATCTTTATGCACTGAACAGTTTATACAGAAAACCGAAGAAGTTGTTATCAAAGAACTGTAGGCTAAATAGGCAGATAAACAAAAAAGCGTGTGCATGCTCTTAAGGTTTAAAACTTAAAAAATGCAAATAAACTACTCAATCAAATCATGTTTTTTCAAACAATACAGTGGGATGTTCAGATTAAGTTTAAATTTTTTGTTCAACAAAGGCCTCTACCAAATAGTAATAATAAAGATCATTTTCTGTCTTTAACACCATAGTTTGAACCAAAGAGAAGCATGGACACTTACCAAAAAAAAAAAAAAAAAAGAAAAGAGAAGCATGGACATCCTTCACGAGGGAAGAATTACCATTATCAGTGAGTCACTAAACATTGAACGCAAATTGAATCATGCTATTTACATTAATCGAAAAGGAACACAAACACTTTCAGCAGGTTGTTGATGAAAAGGAACTCACACAATTTCTTTGTTCAACCACCCTCCCATTGACTCATGGAGGTGTAAAGGAAGATCCCAGTGATACAGAGTAACCCAAGGCTGAATACCTGCAACAAAATTTTGACATTTGGTATCATTGCCGAAAAAGGAAGATAAAATCTCACTGGAGACAGCTGACAGACCCTTCTCAAGGAGAGCATTGATAACATTATTGTAGTAGTTGACTCCTTCATCATTGACTTTGGTACCTAGTCCATCTGAACACACGGAAATATCATCTGGTAAATATACAATTGATGTACAGGGGATGGGGCATGGATTACATCCTTAAGAACTTGAATGAGCAAACTATTCTAAAGTGCATTATGGCAGTAGCATTAAATGATACCCCAGGTGAAAAACAAGATTGAGAACCAAAATATTATAAATTCAACTGTGTTCCAGAGATCATTAATTGGCATGCCGTTGAAGTAAAGCTGGAGTGATGAGCAATCATACTCTAGAAGGTTGCTTTGCATTCAGTTACAAACTACTACATATGAAGTCCTGAGGCAAAGCTATGTTGAGGCAGGACAATGTAACAGTACATCAACAATGACCTCAAGTAATGAGAGTATCGAAGTTGGACGTCACATGATTATGATTTTGGAAACAAGAAACAATAGTTATTAGCAATCACAAGTGTTAAGGAATCAACTCTACCAAAAGATCAACTTTGTGGTAGAAGGTCCTTGAAATATATTTAACACGTTCCCTCACGCGAATGCCTCTTTAGGCTTGAGACGTGGACTGTGCACTGTTTCTCTTCATACCAAGTGCTAAATAGATGAGAATCGTGCTCACAGGATTCGAACTCGTAACCTTTTGATCACGTCTGCTCTGATACTATGTTAAGAAATCAACTTTAACAAAAGGTCAACCTTATGCTATAAATAAGGCACTTGAAATATATTTAGCAACAAGTATGGAAACCACTTCCCTGTGATGTACCTCTTGTGCATTGTTCTTTGATAGTGAATGTACAAGACTAATCTTCAAGAGACAAAAAAGACAACAAATTTCCATAGTTCAATGGATAATTTTATGTTACTGGAGTTCATCTACAAGAGCAGTTCTCATTATACATAGCTTTTCCTGGCCTGTAGCCGTCTCATGCCACTTAGTACAACTATTAAAATGATGCAGAATCTGAAACAGTGAAAATTTACTGCTCCAGTTTATCCAATTTTATTTTCCTGTCTCTTGAAGCATAAGGAAAATGCAACCCCTTAGGAGGAGCTTCTTCGTAATTGCCTATAAACTTCAATAAACCATCTTCATTGAATCATTGCGTACTTCAAAATTACAAGTGAACTGTACTAACAAGAACTAAAAGTAAGGGCCATAGTATAAAGATGAACGCTTGCTGAAAGCCTGAAAGCACTATTCTGAGATGGAAAAGTTCAACCATTCTGAAAACAATAGAGAGAGAAAAAACATATATTTGAATCACTGATTCTGCATAGATCTCGAGGTAAAGCAGATTACCAGGAAATATTCGGGGCCATGATATGGAAAAGCGATAAGCTTCAAAGCCCAATATGGATATCAGATCAATATCTTCCTGTTCAAGATCCATTATCAATCAGACTCCCAAATGAAACAAAAAAAGGCTTCCAGAACGATCAACCAGCATACGTGTAAATCTTGAAACCTTTTTGCTCCCCATCTTCATGGATGGAAAAGTATCAACATAAAAACACAATAAAGAAAGGTGGTGGTTGTAAAGTCTATAAGATGTAAATTGGAGGTACAATAGTTCATCCCTCCAACACGATGTAATTAGGAGTCATACAGGACAAGAAGAACCAATTCAATTCAAAGCACCAAAAGTAAATGAAAGATATGTCATATTCATAAGATATGTCATATTCATATAGCGTAAGTTACAACATCCACATCATCGAAGAACTACCAAGTAGTACGCTTTATATTTAAACACACCCCTCAAACTAACACACTTTTATCTTAATGTGTGATATTTTGCATGAGGCGCTCTCTCACATGTGCCAAATATAACTACTCATAACTACAAGAGTAGAATAGTAACTCGTGATTGCTAGGTCATCTGTTTGCTCTAATATCAAGTGGAAACCAACTTGACCAAACACTCAAGCTTATGATTGTATCTAGCATACAAATGAATTTGGGCTTTAAGCGAGGACAATGCAACGGCTTTCCTATCACCCCATGATTACTGCAATTAGGCATAAAGGGGATTCGAGTCACAAACAATTAGGTCATAGCAATAAAAAAAAAGCATAAGAATAATATCAAGCTTTCAACAAAGTAAAATACATCGCACACATCACATATGCTTCCAGTTAGATTAATTAGCTCAAACTACAGGTTCAAAGCTTCGAAGAAATGCTTTCTGGGGTAGATGATCTTTGTGCGAAACTGTCAAATCTATGTAGTACACTTGTTTACTAAATTTTGCTAGAGAAAAATCCCAACGTTTGAGCATGAAACAATCAGTGATCAGATACTCATTAATGCATTTTTCCATGTATTCCAGCTAAAATAACGACCAATGAGAAGATAAGTTCAGGGACAGGTAGAATTGTCAAACTGTGCACCCAACAGAATTCCTAAAAAAAAAAAAAGCAAAACCAGTGGTAACCATTCAAAAATGACCTTGTACCGGTGATATTGGTCCACAGCGATATCCCCATTACTTGCGTCAACAACTTTTCCTGATTGAACATCAATTTTTTAGTTACTTTGCAATGAAATGTAACCTAACTCAAAACAAAAAATTAGCCATGGCAAAGACAGTATCACAAGGAATAGCATGCCTTCAGTGTGTGAGAAAGCATCCCAGATGCTAGGGCCCCTATTGCCCTCCTTGACCGCTCCTTCAACCTACATGTGGAGGAATGCAAAGGAAAGATGAGCTGAACTGAACAAAGTATCTAACTCGTTGTCTTAGTACCAGATCAAATCAACCAAGCTTAGAAGTTCAACATGAGCCATCAAATTCAGCATCCAAATTTTCAATGAACCAATTTTCCTGTTAGCTTCATGGATATGCAGTCATGACAAATTGATCATATTTCACAGCTACTACAACATCAATGAACACAACATCAATGTGAAGAAGGAGAGGAGGTCTTGCAAAAACTCAATTATGACTGTCAAAAGCATAAGGCACAAAAGCTACCTAGATAGAAGGTGCGTAGGACACAACTCACCAACAACATTAAAATTCATGCAAATATTACAGCCTCTAAGGGCCAATTTGGCTTCTCATTGAGTTGATCAGCATCACTGATGATGACAAAAGGCAGGTGAAAAATTACCTTTCATAGCTACAGCCTTAGTAACGGATTTTGATTCCTCATGTGCATCCTACATTCACATATTCCAAGGGTAATAAGAAAATAATCACACCCATTCCATAATGAGAAGTTTGTTTTTCTACACAGAAATATCTATCACTATTATTTAGAAGTGAAACAGACATTCTAAGAAAGTCAAACTAAAGTAAATGCTAACCCTCACCTGGAGCTTCTTCAACAGTTTATTAAGCTTATCATATTGCTTATCAATATCTTGAACCTATAAGAAGAACATACAAGATATAGCTGCTTTAGTTAGGCTGAAACAGACGTAGAGAAATAGATCATTTCTATTCAAGTGGAGAATAGAAAGTAAAAACAAGTGATTGGCTGTAAGATCTCTTCTCCAGGGAAACATCAGCTAAGAATACATAACAGTTTCCAGTTTACCCTTCTATAAAAGTTGCTCAATCCGAGTTCTCCAGAGTAGGTAGGATTTATTCCTAACTCAATATCACTTCTGGAGCCTTGCCGTCGAGGTATCTCAAAAGAATCCTACAAAATATGAGCACATACACTAAGTAGTATAAAAGAAACGAAACAACACTCTACATGTATAAGACTGCAAAAATCAAATAAAAGAGTGGATAAATAGTTAAGGGGTGCACAAATGTCAAATCATTCTATAGTCAGACTCCTCTATCTATTTGACTAATGCCATGTAATTTGTCCAAAATAGCAAAAGGAACACAATCCACAACTTTCAAGAAAAATTGGCAAATATCATTCTATAGAACAGAAATCATAGACCTCTATCAGAACACATCAAATATTTATAAAATACTTGTCGTTCAGATCCTCAAAAAAGAATTAGGTATTGGTTTAGAAGGGCTTTTGGGAATGGTGCTTAAAATAAGGTTGTCAGCTTTGCTCAACATGGGGCTTAGGCAGCGAATCTAAAATACATTAGGTAAGTTACAAGACTGAGCTGTAGAGTTTGCCAAAATATTGCGGTTTCTAGGATAACTGCTGATGAGAGTACAAAAACTCAGACCAGACTAGGTTTAGGCACTGCATGCCACGAAAATTTATTAGGAAGAATGGTTGCAAAACAATTAATATACATGGTTGGAAAAAGTGAAGTGATGAATAAAAAGAGGGAAGGACAACTGCAGTATGTCATCGTAGGATCTCACCTATAATAAATAATAAAGGATTTTAAGAAATTTTGATCGGCCGTTGCCTCCTCATGTTCCACATAAGCTAAAAACGCAGGTTCAACAGACAATTACGAGTAATATGTTCTTATACTACTTGCAAAAGATGGTGAAAACGGAATAAAGGGATAAATTTATTTTCAAATGATAATAGAATAAGGTCTATCAGATCAGAAGCTTTTCCTTTTGTTCGGTACCATCTTATTTAATCATACATTACAAGATTCTACGTAAGAGTTGACAAGGAACTCTACCAAAAGTTCAAGCTAGTGATATGAGGCCATGAAATGGTTTTATACTTGAACACGCCCCCCTCACATGAAAGCCCATTGGGCTTGAAACACAAACAATAACGATAACAACAACGACGACAATTGGGGTAACAAGATTCTCACTTGATCAAACTTAGTCTGATATTGTGTTAAGAAACTAACTCTACCAAAAGCTTATGTTCATGGTAAAAAGCAGACAAAGTAGTTTTATACTTGAACACGCCCCCCTCGCATGAAAGCCCACTGGGCTTGAAACAAAAACAATAACGATAACGACGACGACGAAGACAATTGGGGTAGCAAGATTCTCACTTGATAAAACTTAGTTTGGTACTGTGTTAACAAACCAACTCTACCAAAAGCTTAAGTTTATGGTAAAAAGCAGATGAAGTAGTTTTAAACTTGAACAAGAGTAATTTCAATCGCGCGGCACTCTTGATATAAATGGTGCATACTAAGCAACCAATTTCCGGTTCATTGCATCAGGATTTCTCTAGACTCTACTAGTTCTTTCATGAACTCAAGCCAAATAAAAGAAAACAAAGAAAGCTAGGAATAGGATTTAATCTAACATATCAACTACTAGAGAAACAAAACAATCCATGACATTATTCAACAAATTAATACAACAGCCACATCCAATCCACATCTGGGAAAAAATAAAACATCAACGCATTGTTCGCTAGCGGAGGGAGGCTAATCCCCCTTGAAATACTTACATTCTGTACTACTTATGCATTCAGAATCAATCCACAAACAAGATGAGAAAAGGAAAAAAAAAACAAAAAAAAAACGACAGATAAC
>JAOWBR010095468.1:0-14552 GCA_028571145.1 Dionaea muscipula
TTTTCAAAATATTAAAAAAAATTTAGAATATTTTATAAATATTTTTTTTTTTTAAATAGTGAGGAATAATTTTAATAATTCAAAAAAAAAAAAAAAGTATTGCGTTTAGTAAAAGTGGATTGTGGTTAGGGTCTATATATTTTCACCATATTAATTAACATTCATATTAAGGATGTAAATGAGATGATACAGCTCGAGCTCGACTCGTGATTCGATTCGAAAAAAGCTCCAAAAACTCGCCTCGAATTGAGTTCGAGTTCGATAAAAAGACTCGCTAGCCTAACAAACTGAATGAGTTAACAAATTTTTTTAATTATTTTATAATTAAATAGTATTACTTAAGTATATAAAATATTATCAAAATATTATAAAAAGTAAAAATAAATAAAAAACTCCATTAAAATCCGACTATGAGCTCGATATAGTGCTTGTCGAGTCTATCGAGCCAAACTCTAACCTTGTCTCTATGAGCTTATTAAATTCTAGATTCAGCTCGAGCTCGAGCTCAGACTTGTTAAAATTAAACAAAATTAGCTCATTTATAAAGATATTCGACTCGACTCGTTTATACCCTTAATCCACATCACCCCGTCGCAAGTCTACAGTCCACACCCCAAAGAGTCCAAGACCCCACGCCCCGCAGTTTCCCTCGAGACTTTAATCGACCACCGCCTTGAGAGCATGGCGGCGAAGGCATACACTCCGATCCCGGCGTCGACGTCCTCATCCCCCTCCCCGCCGCTATCCTCCAATCTCGACTACATCTCCCGCGCAAAGCAACGCCTCTACTCCGGCCTCTCCGCCCGCCGTCCATGGCGTCAGATCTTCGACTACCAAGCCCTAATCCCTCCGCCTCGCAACTTCTCCGACTCCTTCACGCGCCTCCGCACCAACCTGTCCTACTTCCGTATGAACTTCGCCCTCATCGTCCTCATCATCCTCTTCCTCTCACTCTTGTGGCACCCGATCTCCCTCATCGTCTTCCTCGTCATGTTCGCCGCCTGGCTCTTCCTCTACTTCCTCCGGGAGGAGCCGCTCGCCGTCTTCGGCAGGGAGATCGACGATCGCATCGTGCTGACGGTGCTGTCCGTGCTGACGATCGTTTTCCTGCTCTTGACTAGAGCGACGCTCAACATTGTGGTGGCTCTGGCGATCGGCGTGGTGGTCGTGGTGGTTTACTCCGCGTTGAGGCGGACCGATGATCTGTTCTTGGATGAAGAGGCCGCGGCTGCCGGCGGTTTGGTGGCACGTGGCGGCTTGCGACCGGTTCAGGAGTCAACCTCTTATCGCCAGCCTTAGCTTCTTTTTCTTTTCTCCTCTATTTTCTCTCTTGTTCTTGTTGTGAATTGTTTGTTGCTTTTGATTTTTTTTGGTTTTGCTCGTTTGATTTTGTAATTTTTTTGTTAAATTGATATGCTAGCGTGGATGATGTTTATTTCATTGTTCCTTTAAATTAGGGAATTACTCGATTTAAAGAAGTTGTAAGCGTGTAATCTTTTTTTGGACTGAATGTTTGTGATCCTAAGGGTACCGCAGTAAGATTCCCTTTTAATTTTTGTTATGCCATTGCCCTCCATGGGGCACCTTTTTGGTTCCTTTTTATCTACCCATATAACCTTAACCTTGATTATCTAATTTTTTTCATATTAATTTAACCAATAATTTATTGTATTGTTTGGACCATATTGTACTCTGACGTACCGTATTGTGTGTATAAAAAAAAAAGGAAAAATTATTATATAAATTCTTTTATATGGTTGACAGAGGTATAGAGGATTTTTATTTTTTTTTTAAAAGAAAATGAAAAATGAAATTATATTTTGTTTTTCATGGATGAATATTATATTGCACTTCCGTTTTACACAAATTTTTTTATATACTTTCGTTTTTTATGGCTAAAACAAGGTATTAATCCATAAAAATTAAAAATATATTCCTGTTTTGAAAAAAAATGCTCACATTTGCTGATAGGGTGTGCGCCAAGTGATATCTTTAAAAATCGTATTTTCTCTTATTTTATTCATTTTTCACAAGTTCCAAGAGCATGAAAGGAGGAATAAACATACTTTCATCGCGCGACGCAACTCGTACACGGTGACGGTTTTCCTTGCCTTCCGTTCAGCCTTCCTCTTCCCTGAGACGGTGGTTCGCCGGCGGCGACGACGACGATGAGTTACCAGGTATACGAATCTTCATATGTCCACCAGCAGCCAGAGTACAGCGTCAAGGACCGCAGCATCAACACTCTCTTCGTATCCGGCCTCCCCGACGACGTCAAACCCCGTGAAATCCATAACCTTTTCCGCCGTCGTCCCGGCTTCGACTCCTGCCAGTTCAAGTACACCGGCATCGGAAACCAGGTCCATCTAATTCAATTTTATACTAGTAGTCATCTCTTGATTCTGATTTTATGTTGATTTCTACTTCTATTCGGCATTTGATTGATTTCTTGGAAATTAATTGTAGTATCTCGTAGGGTTTCAATCTGTTGTTGCTTAATTAATTTCAATGGCGAGTTATGGTGAAACCGGATCACTGTATGTTGCTGTGCTTCCTGATGAACTAATCGGGATTTTAAAAAAATAATAATTACAAAGTTCCTTCCACTTATCAAAGGTGGTGGTTTCCATGTCGGGTTCAATGATATCTTTCCGATTACGCAATGTAACACCGTGGTGGTGGCATGTATGAGCTCTAGATGTATTTGTCACCATATTTCTTGGCATTTTGGTGATCAAAATGCAGGAGGCTCTACATCCACTGGTTTTGGGTTCTGGGTATGAGGGCAAAAGGGGGAAGAGGTAGCCTCATTTGAGTACTGCTTGATGTATTTGGGCTGATCACGTAGAAGCAAAAGCTTAAGCAAGGTTGATTCTGAAGATGCAGTGTTACCACTTACTAGTCTCATGCCTGAAAAATCGTCATTTGAGAAATTAGTTACACAGAGAATGTACTATTGGATACACACGTATGCTGTAGTTCAAAGTGCCAGGTGCACTAAGCCAGTAAAAGCGGATGAATGCTTGAAGAAAGCCAGGAATGCTTGCATTCGTTGGTTGGATATGCAGTTCAGATTTTGAGATGTCCTCAGGTGATATTGTCAACCTGATGATATTGTTGTGGTGGATAATACTAGAAAATGTATCAATGCTAATTTGGAAGCTTATGATGTTTTGGAATGGAAGAGTTTAAGACTAGACAGGGCAAAAATCAAGTATGTAGAATCTGGTTTCTGTTTGAATAGAGAATCAAATGATGATAGTTTGTATTGGGGAACTAAACTCATGCCAAATAGAGAATCTTTTAAACATCTTGGGTCAAAAGTTCAAAATAATGGAGAGATTGATGAAAGTTGAGTTGGTTAGATAGATGGAGAATGCTTTAGGAGCATTATGTGATCCAACAATATCCATCAAAGTTAAAACAAAAATTTAATATAATAGTTATTCGACCCATAATGTTATAATATGGAGTAGAGTGTTGGACAATTTAGTGTCTTCATGTGCGAAAATGAGAGTAACTGAGATGAAAATGTTGAGGTTGATTTGTGGGCATACTAGGATGGATTTCATCTGAAATGATGTTATTATGTAAATGGTTGGAGTTGCAGGTGACAAAATGAGAGAATCACACTTACACACAGTTTGGGCATGTGAAGTTTAGACCTTGTATTGCACCTATTAGAAGATGTGAAGCAATGGAAGAGGAACAAGTCGAGAGAGGTAGAGGAATACTGAGGAAGAGCTTAGAAGTTACTGTAATGCTTGATTTGATGTTCCATGAACTTTCGGTAGACAAGGTAGACAAGTGAGGAGACCGTCGTGGTCATATCTATGTAGTCAACCCCCAATTAGTGGGATAAAAGCTTTGTCGTGGTCATGTGTAGGAGATTTCCCTGGCAAAGAAACAATAGAGTTAATGTTATGATTGCAAAAGAACTTGTTTTAATGTAGAAGAGATTAGATTGTTGTATGACCATGAAAATGAGCACTCTCACAATGACAAGGTACACCACAAACATAGTTGTGACACACGGGCTGTACAAAAAGATTTGTTCTTGACCTTGAAGTTGGCCGTTTCGGTATTTTACTTAATAGGGCATATGGCGGCATGATAATAACTAATGACTCATTCTTCTTTTGCAGGTTGTCGCTTTTGTTACCTTTTTTAACCATCAGTCAGCGGTAGCAGCACTTCATACATTGAATGTACGAACCATTTGAATTGCTAACCACATTGTTCTATTATTCTCAGTTACAATTTTATCTTCAATACGATGTTAAAGCAACATTTAATTGAAGTTATATTCATAATTGACATAATAATTTTCTTTTTTATCATTTTCATAATTTTTTTTTTTATTTCCTGTTGTCAAAAAAAATCTTTTCAGGGTATCACGTTTGATCCTATGACTGGACAAGTTCTACATATTGAGTTAGCTAGATCCAACTCAAGGCGGAAGCGTAGATTTGGTAGAAGTTTATCCTCACAATTTTATGTCTAATAAATTCTTGTCCTCGGCTTCTCATGTCTGCCAACCTTATGAAAATTTCTTCTAATTGGTTTCTTCCTCATTTTTGCGTCATAGGTGGTGGAGCCTATGTTGTGATAGATAAAAGGAAAAAATTTCAAGAAGACACCCAAGAAACATCTAGTGATGATGGTACTTGTACTATACCCTTTGTTTCTTCTGTCCTACAAGCTACTATGTCTGTTAAACTCTTGAGTTTCAGATGTTATCATTCTTTCTGTATTCATTTGTTACAAATTGTTTGCAGACTGTTTCCATATTCATTTGTTGCAAATTGTTTGCAGACTGTTACTGAAAAAAAAACTTAAAATGTGATCTTTGATAAGTGTTGATACTTCACTTTATCAGGGGGTGACGACGACGATGACGACGGGAAGGAAGATTCTTCCGATGGAGACAAAAGGTTAGAAACTTTGAGAGTTTGTCAAACGTAAATTTGATGCTTTTCAAGAAATAACTCAAGGAGATTCTTCAACAATTACATTAGTCTTCATGCTGACTATATTCTGGTCTTGTGCAGCAGCGAAGATGTAGCTAATCCTGATGGTGCTGCAGAAAATGTTGGTGAATAGTTTCTCCCCTACTTCCATGTCAATCTTTCGCGTATGTTATGGAATTATCTGAATTTTTGCAAGCGCCAAGTTATCTGTTACCAGTGCCTCAATGCAATCAGAATATAATTTCTGTCTGTGAGGTTCTGAATTGTTAATTAGATTTTTGGCAGAGTGTGACCACTATAGCAGTGCTTGTTGTGCGTATGTTACTTGTGGTTTGGACATTCTATGCCTTTTTTTTATTACCCTTTATCTTTATGCTTTCCTGTTTTTGCATTAACAGCTCAATGACCGGAAATTGGGAAAAAAAAGGAGGGGGAGAGAGAGAGAGAGGGAGGGAGAGGGAGAGGAGGAGGAGGAGGAGGAGGAAGAGGAAGATGGCCTCTTGTCCCTTTTTTTCTAACTAGGATGATTCCTAGAAATTGAGTAATCATATGATGAATGCACGAGTGACTTGACATATACAATAGAATAATGGAGTGAAATACTTTGCTGTTGAAGCTCGGTGCAGTCTCAAGCCTAGGAGTTGAAGCTCAAAAAATATGGAATCTGGCTTGTGCAAGCATTGAGTGTTTCCAGCTTGATGTCTGCGGGACTGTGGTAATAGCTTTGAGTAGCTCATGGGCTGTTTCTGTAGTAAATATTCTAATCAGAATTACTTTGTTTTGTATTCAATAAGTTCGAGCTCCTGAGACTTGTGAACTTTGCACTAAGACAAAGCAAACGTTCCGCATCGTGAAGCTAGATTTCCTTAATGTTCTTGAAATCCCATCATCTTATTTGAGAAAATCTCTCTGATCTTAAAATAATTTAGGTGAGGGGATTCTGCATTGTTTTTTCTCACTTCTTCAGTAACATGCAAAGGGGCTGATTATACTTAGCGCAACCTCTGAATATCATTGCATAAGAACTTATGCTGTCATTTATTCCTGAAGGTTTTCTGTTTGGTCTATGCAGGAGAAGAATAAGAAGACTGAAAAAGGTGATGTTGCCCCATGTTCCACCTTGTTCATTGCAAGTCTTGGTCCAAACTGCACAGAAGAAGAACTTAAACAAGCTCTTTCGCAGTAAGTGACGTTGATATCTGCATTAAATGGATTTAGATTTGCTTGCCTCATCAATGCATTTTCTAATCAATACTCAAATTCATATATTCTGGGAAGGCAAAGATCTCATGAAAAATTGTGTTCTCCATGCTTTGTCAATGAGTTTGCTTAAGCAGTTGGATTTTGGCTCCTTTGCTGTCAGGTATCCTGGGTTCAATGCCTTGAAAATACGTGCTAGAGGGGGTTTGCCAGTTGCATTTGCTGATTTTGAGGTATATCTTACACGTGTTTCAATTAATCGCTCATCTTTATCTCATTATTCAGAAGCCTTTATGCAGCTGATTGTCTAGACTCATTATGTAGTGTAATGGTCCCTAGGTGTGCCCATCATTGTGCATCCATAGAATCAAGTTTCATTGAAGTGTATTGCACTTGTTCGCATGGGGGATTGTGACTGGGGATTTTTTCAGTCCTTTGAGAGGAGGGCCTATACATGGGGAGCTCCTTTGTGCTAAGAGTTATACAGGAGTATCTGGAACCAAATGATCAGCATGGATGTGCAGAGGTTAATTGGACATCATATTACCATATACCGACACATTCTTTTTGTTTTTTTTTTGTTTTTAAGTATATCATGACTTGGTGCACCGTGTTCTAACAACGGTGGATATGGTGCCTAATGGAGTTGATTGGCATCTTTGTATCCATGTAGCAGACCTCACTTAGTGGAAGAAGTGCCGTGGTGGTGGTAGTTGTTTTGTAATGCCATGAAAACATTATTACTTCTGACTTACCAAAAAAGAACTTTATTATTTCTGTTATTGAGCTGAAGATACATGTTGCTTGTGTTTGTTTCTGCGTTTTATCGTCACCGCCCAATGGGTGGAGGCCAAGTCTAAGATTTCCAAGAGGATTGTGTTGCATCATCTTTTTTCTTTTATCTTTTCAGGAAGTAGAACAAGCAGCTACTGCGATGGCCGAACTTAAAGGCACAACGCTACCGTCATCAGACAGAGGAGGCCTGCACATTGAGTAATCCCTTCATTCAAATTGACTGGTTTTGTTTTATTGGTCTTTCTTCTCACAACCTAGTCTCCTAGCCCTGTTACTCAAGTCAAGCTGATTGATTAAGCTTTCATTGGTGCTCTTCAGATATGCAAGGTCTAAAATGAGGAAGCCAAAGTAGAAATGCAGTTGGAGGATCAACCATGCTTTCTGGTTTAGCTTGAAATATGCCAGTGCTGGTTCTTGTCTGGTGTTACTTGTTCTCCGCCGACTATGATGACCATCCTTTGTGAGCAACTAGTTAGGCTCCCTCCAGGATCCGGTTCTGGGGGTATCGATTCTGTGATCCTGTTGTGATACTGCAAATACTGATCTATAGAATCTAATGCTTCTTGTTGATGCTAGTGCTTCTGCTCAGCGGCATGACCCAGGCATAATTTACAAACCACTGTAAATGTGCACATCTATTCAGTTGCCCTGGCCATCTTGCCTTGGTTCAATTTCATTTGATACTTGAAGAACAAAGATTTGATCCCTCCTTTCATCAGATACTGATAATTTACATGGGCAACAAGATACAATCAAAGACAAATCAAAATACAAGGGAATTTCGATGTTATGATTATCAACAAGTGCACTTCTTGCCAGATGAGTGAAGGCCAGCCTAGCCCCGTCCCTTCCCCACAAGCCTGCTCTGTTGCATCCACAATGGACTGCTGAAGGGCTCATGTTGCTGCAGCTCATCCTCCTTGATTTGTACGCTCAAACGGCCTTCATGTGCCGGTGTTGACATGCGACTGGAATCTACACACACATCGCCCTCAAGTATCCGTAGCACCTAAAATCAACTCTATCATAAGCAAGCTCGACTTTGTGGTAGTAAGTCTAGGAAATATATTTATTTATATATTAACAGTTTCAACTTTGAACTAAGTTAAGTTGGGCATAGGATAGGAGTCCTTCCTGTTTATAGCGAGTGTATTTACCTGGGACATGCGTGGCCTAGAATGAGCTTCCCGCTGTATGCACAAAGATGCAGCTTGCATCATACAGTAGACCTCCTGCTCCTCATACCGATTACCAAGACGAGGATCAATCAGTTCTTCAATTGCTTGATGTTTTTGTACAAGTGGCCGTGCCTAATCAGAACAAGAAGCATAAGCAGCAGAAACAGTAGAGAAACAGCCAGCTCTGTATGTATGTATCCCAAGCATAATCACTTTTGGGGTAGGATCCATGATCATAAAAATAGCTACAAATTCAAAACACGGATTTTCCGGCCGTTTAATTTGAGGTAATAGAAGACCAGAATTGCATTGCATATTTGCATCTGAGGTGTGGTGGGACAACATTTAACTTCCAAATACAATCCTAACTTTTCATTGTCTCAAATCCAACCGCTGAAAAAAAAAAATGATATGTCCCAATTCCTTCCACATCCTCCTATTTGTTGTCAGTTTACACAAGTATAGAAGCTAAGGAGCTGTTTGGTTTGTCTGTTTTTTGTTTTGAGTTTTGAGTTTTTTATTTTTTGTTTTTAGTTTTCACTAAAAATAGAAAACAGAAAACGTGTTTGGTTTATAATTTATAATTTGTAATTTATAATTTATAATATAATTTGTCAAATCTTGATAGTTTTTATGTTTTTGATGTTTTGAGAATTTCTGCCGAAAATATAGAAAATAACTTTTTGTCGTTTTCTACATTTTGAAGATTTTGAACTAAAAACTGTTTTCTGTTTTTAGAAAACAGAAAACAGAAAATTCAAACCAAATACGTTTTCTGTTTTCTGCAAAACAGAAAACAGAAAACGCAGTAAACCAAACGCAGCCTAAGCACTTCTGTTTGCGGCGGTTCTTGTGTTGAATTGAATTACCCATTCTGATAGACAATGTTGTCCCTTAGGGCGAGTTAAATCGACAGCTTTGCGTCCGGTGAGCAACTCCAGCAGTACCACACCAAATGAATAGACATCAGCCTTCTCAGTGATTTGGCCACTTTGAGCATACTCTGGAGCCAAGTAACTGTTTGTCATCAAAGACGAGAGAAAAATGGATGTAATGTAATGTAAAATGTAACTCAGCAGAAATTAATTATGTGGGCACTGGAACTGGAATACATGATTCAGCTGTCTTCAGGACCTACCCAAATGTCCCTATTACTCTTGTTTCTACTCCCATGTCTCCATCAGGTTGCCATCTTGCTAAGCCGAAATCTCCTACCTAACAACCAACACAACACATGAAAGTACTAAATGAGGAACAGATAAATCTCATCATCTCAACTAAAGGTTTCCCATGTTTCAATTAAGAACTACAATGCATCGTGAATTTTCACTTCATTTGTCATGTGAGACTTAAATTGTGATAGTATATAAAAAGAAGAGGATCATTTTTGTATTGTGAGTTGGCCCTTTTTTAATAAGAAGTAGGCAACGATGTATCAAGTAAGTATTTTCTGTCATAAAGACTAAAATTGTTTATTATAAATGTGGCACGAGACACCATACACCCCCTCAAATATGACCAACTTACATAGTCTTAGAATTGACTCGTTGGTTCCCTTATATGTTATAAGATATAAGTCCAACACTTAGTGAACCTCTGTGGCTGGGTTTGGTCCATTTGATTGTCACCCCAACAAATACAACAATGGATCATTGGATGCTCATCTACATAGTATTGGGATTAAATAATAAGCAGCACTAGCACTAACAAATACAACCTCTGTGCACCTTTGTGATGTTTGTGCCGGTACATTAGGGCCCGTGCATTGCTGCCATTGTTTAGATTTTCGGTTTATGTATTACTATATTTATTATTATATATAAAATTGTTTTTGCTCTTTTCTAATCTTTCTGATTAGTGTAAAGCAGTGCATATTAGGTAGCCGACATTCAACACATTATATTGGTCGGATCTCACGTGCACGGGTCTTTTGAACACGTGCGGCCGACCCTATCTAGTGGGAATAGCTCATGATGATGATGACGACGACTAGCACTAACACACAGTAATACAAAATAGAACTTTGTTGAATAACTTTGTTATCTATCTATATATCATATGATAATATGAACATCACTTTGCATAGATGAGTAACCAAAATTACCATACCAGTGATTCATAGTCATGGGTGAGGAGAATGTTGTTTGGTCGCATGTCACGATGTACGATACAACCGACTCTGCACTCTTCGTGAAGATATCTTAAACCTCGAGCAGCCCCGACAGCAATCTTGTGCCGAGCATACCAGTCGAGTGAATATCGATTCTTCCCTGAAATTTTCAAACTATTGTTAGAGACCTACCTCTCTAACAATGACATATTGACATGCTTGGTTCACTTAACAAGAGCTAGCTAGGAGTTTCCACCAGCCAGCAAAGGGCTCAAACCTTGGATTGATCTAAAGGCCCGTTCCGTTAATAGATATTCACACAAATATATGTTGTATCTGTACATATATATGAACCCCCGCTAGATGTGACCGACACTTGACTCAACAATCTTATGGTTTCAGCCAGCCAAAAACAAGATCCGAGCATAATGTACAATTAGAGCTATATTTATTAATTAGCTTCATCATAAACGGCAAGGATGATTGGAAAATAAAAATACCATATAGATGAGCATCGAGCGATCCGTTGCATATATACTCATAGACCAAAAGTCTTCGTTTGTCCTCAATGCAATATCCGATGAGCATAACGACATTCCGATGCTGAGCACAGCTAAGGACTTCAACTTCAGAGCAAAACTCAATATCACCTTGAGAACTAGCCAGTTTGTGCTGCTTGACAGCAATTGGTTGGCCATCAGGTGTAATGCCCCTGTGAACTGACCCAAACCCGCCTTCCGCCAAGAAATTAGCCTTTGAAAACCCACCAGTGGCAAGCTCTAGCTCACCATAGCTAAACCACCTTGGAGGCTTCCCGAAAACTGGTCCCTTGTGCCGGCATATTGAGCATAATGGAGGCGGCCCAAGCGCGACAGGACTCCTCGGCAACCACATAGCTTCTTCTCTTACTCTCACATCTGATCTAAAGCTTGCTGTTGCGGATCCAATTCCAGCTTCTTGATCAAGTTTAGACAACTTCTCCACTAAAGCATCCATTGGAGAACTACTGTATGTCTTAGTCTTACTCTTCCCCCTAGCTGACCATGATCCATGACCATAGTGTTCCCTCATCCAAGGGTGAAATTCTGAACTCGTTGAACATGGGGATAGCCAGGATCTTTCACTAACAGTATCCGACTTCATCTCCACAAGATCCCTACTGTTTTTTCCGCCAACCGAGTCTTCTTCTTTTAGGTTTCTATTTATTCCTATCGGATCTTGTGTGCACGTGTCTTTCGGAGGATACGTATTGTGGCCGTGAAAATGATGACGATGACCATGATTTACTCCTGTCAAGGAAAAAGGTGATGAGGTGCCGGGGTCCGAGCTCGACACCGAACAAGTCCCAACTTCAGTGGATGTACACAACTCTGGACTACTACTTGGAGTGACGACAGGCTCTCGGACGACATATTTCATATTCATGGTGCCAACTTTCTTCTCAAAGAGCTGATCCGTTGAGGCATCTTCCATTATAGAAGGTAATAATGAACTTGCTGCTAATTCTTCAGGCTGCAGCTGCTTCGATGGGGACCCAAACCCAACTACATTCAGTCTAAGAACCTTGGCTTGGGATCGTTTCATCACCACGACATTGCAGTGGAGCTCTTCCATGCAGAGCTTCTCCTCATTCTTGAGCTGCCTACAAAAGGATAATTAGAATATATACCATTTCATCCAAATAACTGCATAAATTAATACAAGTAAATATCGAAATCAAAACTATATATAGAAGGCAAAATTTTACTTGTCCATGATGACCCAGTTGGCCTGAACTCTTTTGGCCTCCGTAGCCACTGCTCCACCACAAGGTGAAGCATAAGCGAGTTTGATCTTCACATTTATCTAGAGCATGGCATGGATATACAAAAATTAAGACAAACTCTTAGTAAAAATTAAACTAATTAATTAGCTGAAAGCGTATACTAAGAGAAATTTAACCTTTGGATCACACAGGTTGTTCAATTGAAGTATCATCTGAGAGCAAGAATCTGGTATCTCAGATTTCTGCTCTGAAGTCGTTCCACCATGAGATTTTCTACTCCCACTGGCACAATCGCCAGCAAATCTTGGGAAAGCCCAAAATCTCCAACCTGCAATGTCATCGACAAAAACAGTTCCTTCTACAAAATGGAAACTGCAGCAGCAGCAGCAGCAACAACACACAACCACTTCCCACCGGGTGTGGTCGGCCACACATATCCGTACCATAGATACATGCAGATCCGACAATTATAATACGTTAGATTTCGGCTGGACCGCCCTAATCTAATCAGAAAATGAAGCAAATGAAGGCAACAGAGTTTGAAAAGTGAAGCAGAAAATGAAGGTGGGTACCTGAGCTTTGTGTGGGAACAATAACCAGGAGGTTGATGCAATCCCCAGGCTGAACAACATGGGTCAAAGCCCACACAAGCGCTGTCTTTGGAATCTCCTTTGATGCCTTCACTGCAACCAAAACCTTCTCTGAATCCTTTCCTGTTTTCTGCTGCAAATTCATTCTTCTTTGAACCCACAAAAAAAAAAAACTCCACTTTCACAGTTTCACCCCCAGAAAACCCCCACCTCAATCACGGGCAACATTTATAGGACAATCATCCACTCCTCCTCTGTAGCCCACCAGTTTCAATCCACAACCAAGTGACTATTTTCAATAGTGCCTAAAAAATACCACTTTTGATAGGACAACACCACCTTTTCAACCCACAAGAAATCTCTTCAAGTATGACCACACGGCAAGAAATGGACATCCAATCTTTTTCCTTTTCCCCTCCCTGCCCTTTCAGACGTTCCTTTGATGATTCCACTGTGAAATATTTTTTGGTCCCCTGCAGATAAAAAATGATGAATCTTTTGCTTGCTTATAGGGATTGCTGGTCATGAAACAGAGGTACGATGAAGATCACATTACCGTGACACTAAGTCACTTTGTTCACAGACCCAAACACACACACACTCACTACTATGATTAACCCAATTTTTCATCGATAGTGAAAATGCCCTTCAAATCAAATCAGTGAGTCAAAAAATGCTGAAAGGACCAGCTATGTCAAGCTAATGTCAAGGACAATGGTTGCAGCATTGCCTTTGCCTTTTTGCCTAGCTCCAAAAACATTCAATTCTCATCAATTTTCTATCCCCAGTCAATCACGAACCATTCTAGGGAGCCCGCTGAGGACCCCACAAGAGATGTAGAGGGCAATACAAGGGGGTGGAGGTGGGGGAGAGCGGCCGGTTCCCGCCGGGGATCCGACGTGTCCCCCAATCAAATTCCGTCAAACACTCCCCGCAAGTAATAAAACTTTTTAAATCACTTTATTTGATTTTCATTAGAATCATTACCAATCTCCCGGTACTGTTACCGAAAAATCCGCATAAAAAAATCACAAGGCTCTCACGAAATTTAAAATTATGTAGTCAGAAATGTTCTTCCCCGTGCCATTTATTGGTACAGCATCAAGAATTATACATGGAAAAGAAAGAGGAAAATGAAAATAGAAGGCAAATAACTTGATTTTCAAATTTATGTAATATTCACTAAATATAAGTCATTTTTTCAAGTAAAGAACAAATTATATTAGGATGTTTGTATATATATAGAACGAATAATGTATCTGCATTTTTCCTTCACTTACCAGTCAAGTTTCCACCACAAAAGGAAGAAAGAAAGAAAAACATCAATATATTCTATAGGCTATAGCAGAAACAACAATTAATCAACATTGCTAGCAGCATCGAAACAATTTGATTCGAACCTCAACAATTAATGATTTTCAGTTTCAGGATCAGAGTGCCGATTGGCGATTGTAGACGTCGTAGTCTGTCTCCAGCTGCGCGCTTTGAGAAAACCACACTACAATTTTTTTCTCTGGTTTTGAAATGATAGAGAAAATGTAAGCAGCAAAATCAGATCAGAATTTGAACTGACCTTTGAATTCTTCTAGTAGTATGCTTGCTTTTAGCTTTTCTTCACAGAGTTTTGAACGATTTTTAGCGCGCGACTTTTCGAAGACACAGACTGAAAGATGATTTGATTACCCGAAGCATCAAAGGAAGAAAAAGGGAAAAATTATTGTAAAGGGAAATTTCAAGCTTCTTAGTTTACAGCATCTTTATCAGCCTAGTAATTTTTTTAGCAAATTAACCTTTAAATTTTTTTTTTTTTTATTTTAGTTATCTATTTTTTTAAAATCTTACAAAATCCAATACTTTAGCTAACCAAATTAATTTTTTTTTAATTCCATCTAAATTAACCCACACAATCACAAAAAAAAAAAAAAAAAAAAAAAAAAATTAAAA
>JAOWBR010095579.1:0-14552 GCA_028571145.1 Dionaea muscipula
AGTGTGAGGGGATTTGATCGGTGTATTTTTATACACCTTTTCTATAATCAATTTCATATTAATTATTATAAGATTTTGTGTAAATTCCATCATTCTAGTTCATATTTGGGTTATGACCCCCTTTCCGATTGGTTGTGAAAATCTTGCATAAACATGTCTTTTATAACACAATTATGCTTAGACCAATTTACGTCTACTTCTGACCAATGTTAGACGGCATCCGGTTAGCATTATTGTATAGTAATAATTCAGACATAATATTACTGTGACGTACATGTGTTCCACTTTATGATACTTTTATCATCTTCGTATCTCATGGTATTTTTCTAATTGTTTGATAGCAAATATACGAGTCCTCGTATTGGAGCTTATCAAAACCAAAGGAAAATAGAGATATATTCACTTTACGTCTGAATACAATATATTCACGTTTGAATTTGTTATTATCAGTCGTTAACTGCATGTTTTATTTGCATGTACATATCCAACGTCTGGTTCATACACGTGAGGCTACATCACCGTCTACCCAACAGTGTTGCACGTCCGTTGAAATCTCCACGTTTGAGCCCAAATGATCAGCTATGCACGAGAATAAAGAAGTTGTGATATTATGTCATTGCTTCACGTCTGCTATATATGCAACATGAAGTGTGTTTCACGTGTGGGAATAATATGAATAAGCTGAGGATAGCAACTAGCCACCCATGCACGTTTGATGCAGTAGTGCAATAGTGACAACCATGTTGTTCACCAATTGGCTACTACTTCTCATTAACATGAAACAAGGAATCCACAAGCTTCCACGCCCATGTCTGCATGCTGTTCACCACCATGATTTGAAGCTGTTACACGTTTGCTCAAGGATGGCCCAGCTACAGTTCACAACTGCATACATGCTTCTCCAAGTTTGGGAGATGATTACGTTAGCTATATGAATATATGAAGCTCACCAATTATCATGCACGTTCAGCTGCCACCATCCGCTTCTCCAAGACTTGAAGCTGCTCCACATGTCTGCATCCATGGAAGACCGTGAAGCTGTTGCTGCTATACTGCACGTTTGTATTTGAAGGCCACGTCTGAGTCTTTCTTCTCCACGAATGGATATAATCACGTCTACCATGCAAGCTAATCCACGTTCGCTCAAGCTGCCATGGAGTTTACATCTGCATCTATTCGGTCCTCATCTTTCTCCATGTATAACCGAGATCAGCAACACTATTGAAGGAGACCACAGCTGCCAAGCAACCATCAACTTCACTTCAACGTTTGATCTATACACAAGTGTTATTCTCTGCCTCACGTTTGAAGAAGCTTCTCCGTGTTAAGCAATGGAGTAAACCCGTGCCACATGAAGCCTTTCACTACCAACTGAGTATAATTAACAGTAAACCAATGAATGGGCAGTCATACAAGGATAGAACTACTCCATGTTTGAATAAATGAGATGTCGCACGTCTGCTAACCAGAAGTTGTTTCTTCAACATTTGCTTTATGCTGCCATTATTTGAATTCTATCAAGGAAGCCTAACGTTTACTTCTTCATCCCGCGCGTCTGGTCTGCTTTGTATATATATATTCTACGTCTGGTACATGCAAGTGAAGATGGCAACAGTAACTCAACCCACCGTGTGCATACATGCCACTCAACGTCTACCTTCCATGAAAAAAATCCAGACGTTGGCTGATTTTACAAGATGAGAAGCAACCGAATGTTTACGTTCCAGCTACAAATGAATAACCGAGAAGCCCAATGATTTATTTCAAGGCTTCACCAAATGAAATGAGCTACAACTTGGACAATAACTACAACAAGAAGGAGTTGTGCACGTGATGATAATAAATAAAAGTTGGTTATCAACCGACTTCGAGAATACCGTCAACCGCCAAGCTTCTAGAAGAATTTCTCAACAAACTCGGAAGATATTTTCATCAACAACCAAATTAAATCTTAACCAACTCCTCTTCTAGTTAGCAAAGCTTCTCTTCTAGTTAACTTCTCTTCTAGTTAGCAAAGCTTATAAATAATAATGGGTTCTGTTTCCCATTTAGAGAATGACCTACTGTAGAGTAGAATTAGAAACTCATGTATAGAGTGTTTGCCATAGTAGTAGAAAAGCTGAGTGTCTCTGTTAGAATCAAACCCATTGTATTCTTGAATCCCTAACTTCATTTTCTACTGAGAAATCAATAGTATAAAATGACCCAAATCTTCTATAATCAAGATTCATGTTCAATGAGAAATTCAAACTTTGTCCATGAAGTTTTATTTATCCGTTTAATTCTTTCTATCTCTCTTATTCAATTGCTACCCGAGTGACGATTTTGGAGGATAGAAGATTTAAATTGCATTCTTGAGTTAAGCCGCACCGATGATTCGACGATTCTACTTCTTCGATTATTATCTCTTTTACCTAGACTTGAAAGAGTGGGTGATTGAACCAAATTTTGAAAGAAGTATCGACTGGCAGAGCAGTATATTTTACACTAGTTGGTGACCGAATCCAGAGTGCCCATCTTCATCTTTGCCAAGATTCGGTAATATCTATTTACTGTTTTTAATTGGGTTGTGAATATTTTCAAAGATAGCACAAATAAATCTCACGTAAGTTTTCTTTAGTGAATTTTGACTATATTAGTTTGCCGATAATTCTTAGAGGTTTGCTTCTTGAATCAAAAGAGGATAGAAAGTTTAACTGCTTAGTTGTGGCCTTCAATCGGACTTGTCTCGGTTGTGTTTCGATAACTAAGGATGTAGGTAAGCGAAAGCTTCCGTTGTAGGCATTCTAGAGTTGATCAATTTGTCACTGTTTCGACTCATTTTATTCTTGACTTGAATCTTGTGTGCATTGCAATCAGTAGAGGTGGAGATTGACAACCTTCGCTCTCATAGGCTGGTTAGTTTTGATACAAGGTGACCGAATCCGTGGTTAAATACATTAGTGATTCGTTAGGTTGATGAACTGGTGACTGAATCCAGCGTTTGCCTAGGTCGAGATAGTTGAACTTGTTAAAGATGCTTAATATGTTAAACCCATTAGACAGACGTGTCATCGACTGTTTCTTAATCTCATGTTTACCCTTGTCTCTTGTTGAAATATGATGATCACTTCACTGTTTGTTTCTTAATTTTTATCTGTTACTAGTTTGTTTCTTTTGTGAGAGTTTGATAGTCATGTTTGAACCCCATGATATTTTATTCATGATTTATCATGTTTACTATTTGGTGTGGTTTTATATTTGATTGCAAAACGATAAGTCTCTGTGGGTTCGACTCCTTGCTCATCCTTTACTCAGTTTAATTTTGAGTAATACCATCATCGTAGCCAAGGGTATTATTATTATTTATCGATAAACGATAGCTCTCACATGTCCAGGGTAACGCCGCTCTGCAAGCATAGCAATGTTAGAACCAATATTAAGGACTCGATATGAAGATTCATAAAAAACCTTTATCATTAACGTACCCTCATAGCCTGTGCTTTCAGGTCTCGGTACATCTAGTCCCTATTAATTGTCACACCATCCTCAAGATAGTAATGGTCGCGATCATCAACAAAGGATGTAGCTACCGCCTGACAAGCCGCTAGGGCGTTGTCCTCTGAAGTCATCACGCCCCTGGTAGTATCTGGCATATTGTTGAGTTCGGGGCGTGGACTATCCATCTTTTGGGCAGGAACAGCAGGCTGGTAGTTGCTGGAAAAGCGCTTCAACTTCCTTGGCGCTTGGGGAGGAGGAGTACCTCGTACTTCTAGGAGTTGTTGGGATCCGGTTGCTCCTCGCGTAGCATACTGACCCAGGTTTGTAGTTGTCTCCGTAGAGGTACGGACAGGAGGGAGAGATGGGACTAGGAGCCCTATAATAGCCTTCCCGATATTCGTCTTCTTCGCCGGGGGCTGAGCAGACGTACCGCCCGGAGCAGAGGTAGTGGGAGCAGTGGGGCCAGGAAGGTTCTTCCTCTTTTCCCCCGTCAAGGCAACAGTTCGGGGCATGCGAGGTCGTGGTCCCATGTCTACGTCAAGAAGTTAAGTAAAAAAGTCAATGATAAGTTAGTAATCCAAACTCAACAATGACTAAACACATAAGTAAAGGCAACTCGTCAAACCATCAAAAGACTCGGGACTGAAGAGAGCATCCCCAGCATCATGGAAATCAGACAGTAACGGGTCATTGGAGCCGCCCATCTCAGGGATCGATGTGAACAAAGAATCTAGTTCAGCATCCCACTTCTCGCCACTTGCCGTATCCTTCGCCACATGGGGAATGCCCGCACGAGGGGAAGGAAGGGGTGACAACACCCCTTCGAACCGGAAATGAGGAAGAGGGGAGGCTACAGGAGAAGGGTTAGAGGCAAAGAGAGAGTCATCAGAGTCAATCAAGACATCTGCCTCCAGATCCCCAACAAATGCCTCGTCATCGGAGGAGAGAGCAGGCTCTACACTAGGAGCAAGACCCGCATCCCTCAGGGAGATGTGGTTTGCTAGATCTAGTACGTCCCAAGTGAAGTTGGCCTTAAGCTGATCCTTGATGGTCTGAGCCAGCTCTTCCTCGCGAGCGAAGATCTCCACGGTGATGTTGCTCGCAAAGCCTCTCCACTCGAGATTCTCCGTAATCCCCGGGCCTGAGACCCAACACTACCGCGAGCGGAAGGAAATCTTGGAGAGAAGACCCTTAATGAAGACATGGTTGGGGCGAGAGGTAAGGGCGTGGAAACCATAAGGTTCACTCTTAAACACGATTTTAAGAGTGAAGAACTCGCAGAAAGAACGGACGTTAGGCTCGAATCCTAATGAGCAGCACAGAGACCTGAACGCTACCATTAACCCCCAGGAGTTAGGGGTTAATTGAGAAGGGCTGAGTTGAAAGAAATTTAGGATTTGTTAGTAGTAAGGGCAGAGGGGGAGACGGAATCCAAAACGAAGGCTATCCGCGTACACTGACATCACCCCACTCTTGGGGTCAAAAGGTCGGTCTCGGGAGAAAGAGAGGATGAATTGGTAGTCTGGACATTGGTACCGGGTGGGAAAGGATGCAAGGTCCGCGGCTTCCAAGTCGGATGCGTGGTCGGTGTCAGCCGGTAGGATGAAGGGAGGAGGTGCGGAGGAGCGAGCCCGCTTGGCCGCAAGTCGTTCTTTGCGGACCATGATGACTCAAATAACTTTGTTATCAGGACCATGATGCATGTCGGATAGGGTAGATACGTCGGACAAGTTATCACTCATGTTTGGAAAAACGAGAAAATTTGCTAAGGAAGGGAAGACCTGCTCGGAGGATCAGCCCGGGAGTTCTGCTCGGAGTGACGTGAGTTTGCCTCTGCTCGAAGAATGGGGTAGGTGGGGGATCAACCCGGTATTTATAGACTTGGGGGGGGGGGTGATCAACCCGGGTGATCTGCTCGGAGGATCAGCCCGGGTGATCAGCCCGGGCGATCAGCTCGGGTCTCCTGCCTTTGCCATTTTCTTGGCAACCACCTAGGCAAGATCTGCCCGGTTGATCAGCCCGGGTCTCCACCCTTTGCCATTTTCTTGGCAACCACCTGGGCATGATCATCCCGGGCGATCAGCCCGGGTCTCCACCCTTTGTCATTTTCTTGGTATCATCGCTCGGGCAAGATCTTCCCGGGTGATCAGCTCGGGTGATCTGCTCGGGCCTCATCCCTGCCATCTTCATGAAGTTTACGACCTCGACATTCGCAGCTTAATTTGCTCAAATATGATAGTTGGCTCAAGGGATCAGCGCTCACGTACCTTTCTTTTGTCCACGTTCTTTGACCAAATTTGATAAAACTCCTCAGTCCGAGCTACGCTCGAACTACGGAGTTGGGGGACTGATGATATACGGGAAAATATCCCCTATACACATGGACAAAAGGACACGTGAGGCGACCGAATTCGCGGGGGTATCGGTTCGACGATGGGTGTTCCGGTTCTGGCTCGGGTGATTAGCCCGGAGCCATGCCTTAGTCATTTCTTGGCTCGTTTAGCGGAGGGAGGAGTGATCTGCCCGGGCGATAAGCCCGGATGACCTACCCCGGCCTCTCTACTCAGCGTTTTCCTTGGCCAGCTAGACTCACCAAGAGGTGATCTGCCCGGGCGATCAGTCCGGATAACCTGCCCGGGATCTGTCTTTACCATTTCTTGGCCAGCTTAGTTGGCCAAGGAGTGACCTTCCCGGGCGATCAGGATGGAGGGGTATATCGGTAATCCGATAATTCTCCCTCCTCTCTTTTCCTCCTTGCCTATATATACCCCATCCCCCAAGCCTTCCAGGTATGTGATTTCTTCCGATTTTAACATCTTTTTCTGTTGTAAGCTTGATTCCGCGTCTCGCTTTCCTCGACTGACTTAAGCATCGGAGCGGTCGTCCCGGGCTTAAAACCTCAGGCTCCCCTCTGACGTGGTTTGCTCATCTTTCCAGGTCCAAGAGTTGATCTCCTCATTCCTAAAGCCGATTCAGCGTCGGCTTAACTTGTTGAACCGGTTTTTCTTGTTCAGACCGACTGGAGGTGGTTCTCAAGTCATAGGTGTTTCGCTTGACTCATTTTCAGGCGATAACAATACTCATGTTCATTCAGATTATGCCTTAGATTCTATTCTAAACCCGTGTACACCCCCGAGTGAACATTTGTGCAGGTGAGTAGATGAGAGGTAGGATGGATACGGCGGGAGACGGATGCGGCCTCTTAGGGTGCATTTTTGTAGCTCGTTGGTCTCCTTAGCATGTTCTCTAGACTTTCATTAGTTCTAGACTTTTGGTTGTGATGGACACTCGTGTTGAACTTGTTGACTCATTGTCTCTTTTGACTTCCACACTATTTTAAGTTTTTAGACTGATGTTGTTTGTGAGACATTGAGTAGATGATTGATTGACCACTTATGTTAGCTCATTAGTTTCCATCATGTGATTTGTTGATTGTTGATGGTTAGGTTTGTGCGGTTCGTGAGCGGTTCCCATGGAGCGTACGCCGGTCTACCCGTGGTGGGATGCGACAAGAGCATTATGGTAAGCTTCTTGCCAAGTTGGGAGTTGTGGATTTATTCAAAACTCCAACTTGAGGGAGAGTATTAAGAAAAAGAAATAATTGTCGTTGATTCTAATAAAGGCGGTTCTAGATGAGCGGTGTAGATTGATTTGACAGTTTCACTTAAGAAGATAGATTGTTGAAAGAATTGTATGTATAAATAGCATATTGTAATGTAAAAAGTTCCCATTGAATAAGATGTATCGCTCCTCTCAATTCTTTTCTTCTCTTTTTCTCCAACTTTCACACCCCTCCATATGAGTGTAACAACACTGATCAGTGATCAATTAATGTTAGATGTTTGATTATTCGAACATATAAAAATTCTTACTTTTGGAAAACAAAAAATAATAAAATGAGATAAGGTTAAAGTTATAAAATTATTAGAATACGATTACATCAGAATGTTAAACCTACGATAAAAACTAATATGTCGAATGTAACGAAGTTTACAAATCATAATTTATCGAGCCAAAGGTATCGTATAAAATCTTAGACCTGCTTTTATTAACTATTCCACTAATCTTAAACTCTCTTCATAAGATATAACAAAGGGCATTTGGTCTAGTGGTATGATTCTCGCTTTGGGTGCGAGAGGTCTCGAGTTCGATTCTCGGAATGCCCCTTCTTTTTTCCTTTTTAATTCAGATTTCATTCATCGTTTGTGGTCATAATCTCTATTAGTAAAATTCGGAACGAGAATTAAACGGCAATACGTATGAGTAACAATAATTCGGAACGGATTCGAACACATACGTATATTATTCGTTAGTCATTTGAAAAATTCAGACTAAAGATTCGAGTATAAAATAATAAAAATTTGATATTTTTTTATTACTTCAACCTATAAATTGTGTCAAACAATCAACTTAACACTTTACAATTCTTCGATTCCTAGATAGACGAGGTAAAAAAATCTAAATGATTCAAAAGAGTACTTAACGAAGTGAAATGAATATATGACATCAATTATTAACAATCTAAAATTATATATACATAGCTACAATTAGACATCACAATCATACTAATACTAGTCGGAGGATGTAATCCGAGTGTCTCCTCTATCACGGCTTTCACGTACTTGAATTGGATAGAACAGAATGTACACAATGAATAAATGATAAGATAATGAACGTCAATATAGTTCAATCAAGAAATAAAGGATTGAGATGAAAAACATGATTAAAATGAACAAAAAATAAGTTTTAAAGTTTTTTTCAAAAAAAATAAACATAAAATTTAAAGTTTTTTTCAAGAAAAAAACGCAAATTTTAAAAAAAAAACAAAAATAAATTAGTTTCCAAAAAAAAAAATTAAAAGTTTTTTTAAAAAAAGAACAGAAAAAGGCATTTTAAAGGGAAAAAAACATTAAACGTACATTAAACGAAATTAAAAAAAAAAAAATTACTGACAGAGGTCATAATATAAACCACTAGCATTTTATGCTACGCTAGAGTACTTCCTTCCTTGGCTTGCAGAGAACATAACGCAGAGTCGCAGCTACCAACTAGACATTGCAGAAAGCTGGCAACTCTTATTGATTCAGCAGTATTAAGATTCACAAATGATCCCACCTAAGGACTATGATACATGAACGGAACTTGCCCAGCAGCTTTCATCTTTTCAATTATGTAAGCAGCTCCATCTTTTCACCAGGACTCTTGCCGAAATCTTGATGGCACATGTGAGTGAATTTCTCAGGAAATGAATCATCAGGAGATCGAGGCTCACATAAGAGGAGCTTTCCATGGGATACAATCCAGGTAATGGAGCTGAGCATATTGAGACAGTGACCGAGGAGGAGGCCAACATTATCAAATTGATGTCTTTGCTGAAGCACCAGTGAAATGAAACCAGGTTAATGAGTTTTGGATTTTACCCGTGACAGCGACTAAATGCTTTAATACAGGGGGCACTATTCATGAGGCTGGGCATAGCAATGAACTAAAGCATCATCATCTCCAATATAACCGTTTCTCCAGGGAGTCATGAAACCAGAAAAGTTAGTAATCTAGTAAAGCCATAACCAGAAACAAACACCGCAAGCAAGCAACTGCTCGATCAACAAAATCCTTCTACAAATGTTGCACCGTTATGGCGACAGAAACACCACAAACAAATCCAAATGTAACAAAACCTAAACTTAAGTTCTGCATCAAGAAGCAAGATAGCACCAGTAGGCCTCGGTCTTCATATTCCCATGTATTCTCCAAAATTGCGCATCAGAAAGATAGAGCCAACAAACAGGCCAGCCGCTCGTAGCAATTTCTGCAGAACAAGAGACATCTGAACAGGTAAGAAATGCTAGTTCATCTTAAGTATTTATTACAAAGGTTCTAAAAGGAAATGGGGAAGGGGGCTTAAGGAGCCATCATCAAATCTAGGGTGAGTATGCTTAGAGCTCAATGTGCCATAATTGGACTAGCTATACGATAAGGCAATACTTCATAACTAGCGAGTTTCCTTACACCACTAAGCTATCAACCTCGGCTTGGTCGATAAGAACATGAGGAGTAGAATATACAGCAATGAATGGAAATGACAATCCAACTAGACATGAACAAAGAAACATAGCAACGATCGCTTTTGTTTCTTCTGTTTGTTTCAACGTAAAGCTAAAGTAGCACATCCAACAGCCTCTTCCTTCACATCCAGATTTGACCATAGCAATGATATCTCATTGTCTCTCCTAGTCTACACCGGCCATTCCAAACTGGCTTTGATCCCAGTCTTGTCATTACCTTCCAATTTCCTTTTGATCCAAACTAGCGTGAATATAACAGTAAATTGATATGCAATTCAATCTAATCAAGCAGTAAATGGCAAAAGAGAGCCAGACCACCATCAAAAGCACAAAGAACATCTAAAACCGCTTCTTCTTGACCCAACTGAAAACAAGAGATGGGAATTTCAAGGAACGCGATGTCACGGAAGCCTTATCCAACAAAAGCGAGCACCAAGATGTTGAAGGAAAAGAAAAGAGATCCTTTTGAATTCTAAACCAACCGACTCAATGATTGTCGATATGATACAATTTAGGAAGATTGGAAGAAGAAGAACAAATGTATCATTTGCCCCAAGAAGCATAGTCCGTCACTTAAACAAAAAGTAGGCGCTCTATCTCCCCCAAACCAAACAAAATCCCGCAGATTTGCCAACTACGATTCCATTCATCTTGGTGGCAAATTGATTCAACGGGTAACTGATAGAACAATTAAACTACTAATTCACCATCACCCACATACCGGATTCATCCAATTATGCTCACAAAACACCAGGCACAAATTTGAAACACCAAACAATCACAATAAAAAGAAAAAAAAAATTGCATGAGCAAGCGAGACGATTAATCGAGGATCGGAAAAAAAAAAAACAGTTTCCTCGAGGGGGGACAGAGAGGTACCACGTTCATAGCGTACTTTTCTTCGTCGTGAATCTGCGAATGCCACAGCTTCTTCAGCTTTTCTAGCTTATCCGCCATCGCTGTGGTTGAAGGAATCGAGAAAACAAGGGTTTAGGGTTTTTGGCTGTGAGAGATGTCAGAAGAGCAACGAGGTCCACGGCGCTGTAGATCACTCAACTTAAGCTTTCGATTTTTGGAGCCATAATTAAAAAAAGTCTCAAACTTTACATCATTTTTTAAAAAGAATTTTGATCTTTAAGTATTATCAATTTAATATCCAAACTTTGATGCATTGCATTAATTTAGATCATGTTGTTAATTCCCGTCTAAATCGATAACAACAGTGTCTGTTTTTAGGACCGAATTTTCATACTACCTACTCTACTGGTTCATTCTTTTGTTATGTCTGCTCTGTTCGTTCCGTCTGCCCTTCTGTGCCGTCTGCTTTCTGCTTTGTTTTCTTCTGTTTAGACGGCCTCACTGTCCTTACATTGAGCGACACCTCACACCAGATGGTCCCTTACACGAGACAGCTCCTTTCTCGGCCACTGTTGTTATCAATTTAGTCGTGAATTAACGGCAGGATCTAAATTAATGCAATGTGTCAAAGTTTGGGTATTAAATTGATAATACTTAAAGATTAGTACTTTTTTTAAAAAAATAGTCCAAAGTTCGGGACCTTTTTATATATTGCCTCATGGAGCGGAAGTACAGAATTTCGGATGTTTGAGTTAGTATGATTTTTATACCCTTTCTTAATAAGGGAATTAGGAGACAAATGTTTGTTTCTGTTAACAAGCTTAATTTGGTGATGTTTAGTTTGAGTACGGTAAGAACGATGTTTAGGAGGGCCATGACACATCAATATATCCGACGTTGTTATCTTTATTTAAAAGCTTGAGTTCATTGTGATCAAATCATAGTAATATTTCCATGACTTGATGTTAACTTAAACATAAATCCAAGCTTCAAGTGTCTATGCCGATGGAGTGCCATGCTAGACGAAGCTTAATCATCAAGTGTATGTTTGATTCTGGGATGTTAACTTATGGTAGGTTTGATGTGAACGGTTACTGAAACATATACACTCTCTCACTAGATCAGATGGGTTCTCAAATAAATCCGAAATCTTTGAAGTTCAAGAAGAACATCTACGGGAAGCCTGAGGTTAATTTATGGGCATTTTTCATCCTTTGTTGTGCTTCTGTTTCTTTTTTTTTTCTTTCCAAGGCAACCATCTCATTAGCTTATTGTTCTTGTGTTATGCAACCTTAGATCGATTGGCAACAAGCTGGTGATCGGAGCCTACCATCTTTGCAATTCAATATATCACACTCTTCTTCCCTGATTGCCTGCGGGATTACGGTCGATTCTCCAGTTATGCTCGGAACCTTCTTTGTTCTTATTTCTTTGGCACTTCATGGTAGACTGATTCAAATCACTTTGAATTGATGCAAATTTCCGATCTTTTGCTGGATGTAGATTGGTATTGATGTGGAAGAGAAGGAGCGGGTATTGAAAATTGATATTTTGTCATTTGCTAGGCGGTTTTTCTGTCCCCATGAAGTAGAGCACTTGGCTGCTGTATCTAATCCCGACAGGCGAAGACATGAATTTATGAAATTGTGGACACTCAAGGTAATGTCGTACACATTCTTTGATTGATTGATCCATGGGCATTTCATCTTGTTGTAGTTTTTGCCTTAAAATTGATACTTGTAGGAGGCGTATGTAAAAGCACTCGGGAGCGGCTTTTCAGCTGCACCATTTAATTCCTTTGCTATTCATTTTAAGGCTCCTTTGAGAAGCACGACTGATTCCGAGGTATGGGAGAAATCTTTCTTCAACGGTTCCATTTCCACGTAACCGATCTAATGACAAATAGCGCTGTGAATATGGTTTTATGGCATCAGGCTCCCGAAATATCCGTCCAGCCAATTGACGAGACGAGGAATCTGACCAGCAATTGGCAGTTTGCCCTTTTGGAGTTGGGCCTTACTCATTATGCTGCTATTTGCTTGGAGAAAGGTGGGTGTTAACTTTTACAGATCTGCATTTTGAACTTGATGATTTCCTTTTTATGGTCCATGAACTCTCTTATTATCTGAAGCTTTGTACTTCAACAACTATCTATTTTACATAGGAAAAGAGGAGTCTCCTATTAATTTGAGTGTTTGGAAGACCATACCGCTTTCGGAAGATGTATGCGTGTCTGGAACCGCCGAAGTTATCAAGGTAGGCGGTTCTGTCGATCTGGCTCAACGTCGATGAAGTTTGGTGATCGGCATGGAGCGAGCCATTTCCAACTGCGCCATCAAAGTATCCAAAATTTTGAATGAAGAAACTTCAGTTCATTTGATACAAGGATTAGCTGTATGTACCTAATGTACATGATCTGAAGCTAGAAATTATTAAGCCGATCAATATCCATGATGATGTAAATGAGTTGAGACGTGATTGTTCATGTTTGCAATGTTGCAATATTATTGTCTGTTCTTAATGTTGGCAGAAATGGAGTCGTCTCTGTGGTGGTGGTCGAAGTGCGTATGTTGAGGTGAATGTACGGTGTTATTCAAAGGGAGCGAATAAGGAGTGAAGAGATCCATAGGTAGAGCCGTAGAGGTGGCAATCCAGACCGGGCTGGTCCGAACCCCGCATGGCACAACACGGTTTAAATCGTGTTTGGGTCGGCCTGGCACGACAGGGTTTGCCCAGGCCGTGCTGGGCTTTGGATTGTGGGAATGGGCATGAGCTTGACCCGGGCCTGGGCACGGTTACGGCCTGGCACTTTGCACGGGCACGGCTTATAAACGGTTTTGATTCTAATATTCCATATTCCTGATAATGTTGATAGTACTAGTAATGTTTTCTGATATTGTTGCATGATTGTTGAGAGTATAAGACAAGAATATTGCATGATTGTTGGTAGTATTAAAAACTTATGATATATTTTATGAGACAAGAATTTCCTCGAATGGATTTAAGTAGTAATGATTAGATTTCACCGTCTACTATAATGAATTTTTAAGAACAATTTTGATTGGACTTCTAATTTATTAATAAGTTGTTTATATTAAATTGTTAAAATTTTTAAAAGTAAGATCTAATTTTTTAAAATATTTTACAACCCATGAAAATAAAATTTTTACAACACTATATAAATATTCTAATAATTGTTTGCCTTGGTACTATATTAAATTCTAGATTTCAATAGAATGATTTAGAATATATGTTGTCAAATTTTAACATGTATTTTTTAATATAATTTATTTTATTTTTTTCGTGTCGGGCCGGCAAGACTTAAACCATGCTTGGGACGTGGGCTGTGTGACTGTGTCGAGCCTCCATCCATGCGACTTCGGGCACGGTACAGGCACGACTTCATTTAAATACGACAGGCACGATTTAAGCACGATTCACAGACACGACACGACATGATTATCATCTCTATCCGTAGACAGATTGGGGTGACATATCGTTGGGCGGGTCACCTGTGGTGGAAGTTTTCGGATGTGCCCATTAGAATGGTGAGATCCATAGTGTTGGAAGGCATGAGAAACAGGGGACGATCGAAAGAAAACTTTTAAGGGAGCTGATTCGCACAAACCTGAACATGTTTCACCTGAAATGGATTCATGTGGTGGATCTCATCTAGTGTTGTAAATTGGATGATGATGATGTTGATGTTCTATTTGTCGATGCTTATGTATACGTTCTATTATTATTATTATTATATTTTATTTTATTTTATTCAAATCTAGTCTAGGACAACACTAACCTCACTCAATGAGAAGTAGTGATGAAAATAATAATGATGAGGCCTTGATTGATAACAATTTTAGAACCTGGATTTTGTATTATATTAACATAGTATTACTAACTCATTGTTTAATTGAAAAAAATGGCATGAAATTAATAATACCATGGGATTATAATGCTCTTTATCTTGATATTACTAATATCATGGGGGATTAGATATTAGTAATACCAAGCCCAAACTCTATCTTAAAAATATCAATCTCACGTTTAATCCCAATACAATCAAACACTTTCTTAAAAGTTAATTTCTCCTTATAATCTCACCTTCTTATAATCTTAGGCTCCGTTTGATAATTGTTATAAAGCTCG
>JAOWBR010095690.1:0-14550 GCA_028571145.1 Dionaea muscipula
ACTCTGATCTTGTTTTGTGTATGAGATACACGATGGATGTATGTTTTCCCCGTTGTGGGACTGATGGACGGATGTTTTGTATTTCTCATGTATGATTAGCCTCTTTATGCATGATGGTTGTTGTTTTCCCCTCGATATTGATTTATTTTGGTATCTCGCATGATTTTCACTCGGCTTCAATGACTCGTGAGTCACCTCACGAGTTATCGCCAATAACACCCGGTTTAGGGGGTTACAAAATCAGCTAAGTTGCAGCTCGTAACTCACGTGTCAGCCAAGGTATAGAATGAAGACCAACCTTAAACTAAGGTTAAATAACCTTAAGTCATTTTAACCCAAGTCGTTCCAACTTAAAAACCATGACCCTAAAGTCATTCATAGTACGTCAATATGGTACTCAAAGTTCACCATTTCTCGTAGCGGTACTTGTTATCTCAAAATTAATACGTGATTTATCCCTGATCTCAAAATGACCGTTTTGTCCTTTATGTAACAAAATTGAAATGTCACCGAAACCGAAGTGTCGACCTCAAAATAACCTCTTTAATCCCAGAATGGAATATAACCTCATCAAATCTCAATATAATCTCTATTCATTAAAATAATAATATAATAATGAATAATCTATATCATAATTAAGATAGGTGTTTGAATTTTAAATACTTCTCTACCATTGGATCATTTATTTCACCATTAGATTTGAAAAAATAGGTCCAGACATTTACTACCATTGAATTTAGTAATTTACAACCGTTGATTATAGCCATTTTTCACAAAATGGTAGAAAAAAAAATACACAAAGGCCCACACACATTAAAATAGGACTTGCAACAACAAATACCCCGACCACATGGTCATACACCTAATTATTATTTTTTTATATAAATTTTTTAATAAAATTTTAATAATATTAAATAAAAGTTATATAACGTTATGGTCAATTTTTAATTTTTTTTTTTAATATTGATATAATTTTAAATTTTTTATAATTTTATGATTTTTTAAATTTTTTATTGATAATGTATATTTTTAACTGATTCAAGGGAGTCCTTAGCTTGAATATATCAAGTTGTGAGTATTAATTAGTAATTACCTAGCTCGAATCTAATCGTGTTTTTATTATTCTTTTTGTTTTGACAGTTGGAAATCAGGGTAGCGACATTCTGGTTTTGTAAATTAAGTATATATATATTATGTGATTGAGTGAGTGAGAAGACATCATGGGATGATGGTAAGAGGATCTAAACCAAAAAGGACGTATTCATGTTGGGAAACATTTAATTCAATACTTGCTTGACCAAGACAAGCAGTGATTAATTATTTAATAATACCTAGCAGCTGATTAGAATTAGACGACAAAAAATAATTTTGCTACGTACTTACTGTTGTCGCGGCTTGACTGTGGATATATTATGTTATGTGATTGAGTTAGTACCATCTGTTCGTCAGTTATAGTCAGTTAAATATATAACACAATGTGTTAGGAGGGTTTCAAGATCATTCTCGGAGGAGAGACCCCTCCGACATTCAAATCAGATGATACTTCAAACAGAGGAAGTATTTCTAACTGTATTGTAGAGAATATGGTATCGCAAAAAGCGTGCCTGAAGAATAGAACCAATCGTTCCATTTATAGAAAAACATGGAGAATGATGAAGATAATTGTGAAATTGTTGAACCGTCCCGTATTTTTGTAAATGGGTCTTCAAGAATATTTCGGAATGCTAGCAGAATATTTATGTGGGTTTGCACCCGAACAGGGTCAGGCCCGGATGTGAGTGATGATACTTTTCATCGTAAGACATTTCCCTGAGATGATATTTACGTGACGGAGTGTCGACACTTACGAGTCAAATGCGTTGCCATCGGACTCCAGAGCGAGTGAAAACGAGGACGATGATTAAACCAAGGCGCGCGCGGACGGACAGGAGTGAGAAGAGACTGACCGAGATGGTTAGACAGTTAGTGTAGCAATGAATACACAAGAGGGGAGGGGGTGAATTGGGTGTTCCCGTATTAGTGATAATTTTTAACTTTTAATTTCGATCAGCTCAATATAGCTGTTCCAGTAAGTTCGTCAGTATGCAAGAATCGATTCTCTTGAGCAGAGGATTGAAAACAGCATACAGTGCAAGCAAACAGCGAGAAATAATCAATAGTAGCGGAAATTTAAATGCTCGGTTGTTTATACTGGTTCTTCTATCCTCTCAATTTGAGCAGGATAGCGTACATCTAGTCCTCACACTCTCGTGTGAGATTTGTGCAAACTTATTTTATTGCTTCTTGATGTTTTATTACAATCTATGTAAAAACATCCAAACGATAATCTCCATGACTCTAGATTATCCACTTGCTCACCGACCTCTATAACTTTAGGTCACCCAAGTTAATCCCAAACGCTATGGATCAACTTCACACAACTTGATGACCTCCAATCCTCTAGGTCACCCACAAACTCAAGCAAATTGATAAATTGAGATCACTTTAATCATCACCTAGTTGCTTCTACAATAGATAACCATTATAATCAAATCAATGTGAAGCAAGGATGCGAAACATTTAACCAAAAAGATCAAACCTGTAAGCTCGTGGTCTCAATGGTGCTCGTGTGCATGAGGAAAACAATCAGCCTTTTTTTCAGTGTGTTTCGCAAACAGTTTTAATGGAGAAGATGATTCATTTTAAAGTAATGAAGTAATCGTGTACTTTTCAAGAATAATCAAAATAAAAATATCAATCAATCACTTGGCATTTGGAAAGCATGTGGATCAACATAACGTGAGAAAGTGATCAGCCAACTCAAGAATGGAAGTTATTCAAACTAATTGATTTAGTTTAAAAATATTTCCAGTTTTTAAATAAACTTTTCTTATTCAACTTCTTCAAATTTGAGCCCAAATGTTCTAGAACATCCAAACACATTTAAATGAATTGTAAATTCATTTTAAAACAACTTTGAGTGGCCAGAAAACAATGAGAGAATTTTCCAGAAGGTCCACGTGTGAGTGTGTGTGTGTGCAGCTGAGATCAGAGGCATGCAAGGGTCGATTCTTATGCTCATGCTTCGCATACCTTGCGTGAATATGAAACTCGTGGTCTTCAGACAGAACATCCATGCCCAACAACATGTTGATCCTCCTTGTTCCAGCAGCTCTAGCTCATCATGCAGTCTGCATGGTTCATCAATATCAAACCTTCAAGAATTCAAATCCAAGTTCATCTCACAAGCTTCTTCATCCTCATATCATTCCTGTTCATAGTTCACAAGATATACAATATCCAATATCAAATATCAATGTTTGTCAATCATCAAAACACTAGTGTCAACATATAGTAACCTAAGTAGCAAAAGAAGCGGGTGTTTGAAGAAACTGGGAAGTTGAACCAGTGGAAAGAAGAGAACTAGGAGAGCTATTAGAAAAGGAATGCCCATTATAAATACTACGTAGGTAATCCAATTGAGTTTGCTGACAATAAGATATATACCAACATGAATGCCACAGACATCATAGTGAGAGCCACTCCCAGCAAAGGAAGTGCTAATTTTAATGCTGTGAACACAAAGGTTACGTCAGCCAATTGTGCCCAAACAAAAGAGACCGCAACCATGATTGAGCTATACATTGCTAAGGTATCGCAGAAAACAAATACTGGAAAGAAGTTGTTGCTCAATATACTTGCCATTCCCAGATCTGGGTTGGAGTTGTTCAATCCTCCAGGCATTGTGAAGCCCGCTGCAAAGGTTACTGTTGCTACCAGTGTTGCCACTACTAGAAGAGTGTTAACTCTGTCCTTGTAGCTGTCTGCATTTGATGGTTCTGATTGATTAGTATCTTTTTTTTTTTTTGGTAAGTAATTGATTAGTATCTTCACCATATGCTTCTGGAGCTTCTGCTTTGAGAGCTCGAGGAGCACCGGCAGCTTTCAGTGCTGTCCATGCCAGACACTGTAAATTGACCCAAAAAGTAAAAAGTTTTCTCCATCTTAGTACGTGTATTATCCTTCCAAAATAGAGCTCAGCTCTGGCCATGTCCACAGTGAGTCTATTCATTTATATCGGATAGTGAGTGCCTAATTTGTTTTCATTGTTCTCTTTAAACAACTATAGACACAGAAGTAGTAGTGCAAAGTCTAGTAGGTTCTCTAAGGGGACAGTTTTCTGAATGCATAGCCATTTTGTGACTGATAAGGATGCAAGCAAATCAACTATTTCTTACCTTTTTAAATGCTGGAGATCTTTCCATGTAGTATTCTGCAGCATCCAGTGCAGTTAATCCTTCATCGTTCCTTACTGTCAAGTCTACCCTTTGGTCCCATGTCATAGCGATGTCGAGCTTTGGGTGCCAATTCATGGTGGCCAAATGCAAGGGTGTGTCCCCTTGTCCATCCTCATTTATAAGACACTCAAGCTTGTGAGTCTGTAGAATGTACTTGAGAACATTATACCTTCCACTCTTAGCTGCAATGTGAAATATATTTTGCCCATTTTCATCAATCATTTCCCTTGGATCTGGGTAATGCTGGAGCAAGCAAGGCTTGGATGACTCGTAAATGACCTTTAATACCAGCCAGATGGATTGGAAGCAAGCCATTGTTGTTCCTTGCCATAGGGCTAGAAGGATATTTGGTTGCTAGGTACTGAACCCCCTCAATATAACTTATGTATGCTGCACAATGAAGTGGTGTCCTTTTGAGCAATCAATTAATTACCCAAGCCATGGATTCAAACCCATTCTCTCTACTGCTATCTGCTTGTGTTTTTTTTGTTTTTTGGTCTCTTCTTGGGTTTCTTTTTGTTTCAGTGCCGTGCATCTTATATAGAATCTAAAGATCTTCCATACCTTTTGTCCGGAAGATAGGTTTGAGATCATCTGCCATGTTTTTTATGAAGCTGTCCTGCTGATTTATAAGGGTTCAAAGTAATTCGAAGTACACATATTTTTGTTTTCATTCAATAGTAGAGAACTCAAATGATTTTGAAGTACTTTTAAGCCATCATGCAAAATTTATTTGACAGGCATTAAAGAAGGAATTCACTCTGTTTTGTAACCTTCAGCCTCTAATGCACCACCAGGGCTTATTGCTGCCCATTTTAGCTGCCGGAAAATAAAAAACAACAAGCTATTGTTTCAATCACCAAAAGAACACCTTTACAAAATTGCCTATTGAAATATGACCTCATGGCTGTGTGGTCATTGCCTAGGAATCCATAAATTTGTCAGGTACCTGGCAGCCTCAAGGAACTCATATGTTGTTTAGCTCTTGTAATGTGACGGTATGAACAATCTAATTGGTGTCAGTAGCATGACTCTTTAATCTTAAGTCAGTCTGTCTGTCGCTAATGCACCACCTTAACTACTAAGTCTGTCTGCCGCTCTAAAAGCAGAAACTCAAGTCTTTGGAATATCCTTTTCTCTTTAATCTTGATGCCAGTCCTGGCTGTGACATTGGAAGTATTGCCATCAAATAGTAGCTAGCTGCTGTATCCCTTGAATTCCTTGTTAGCACTGCAATATGAGGGCCTGCTCTTCTACTATAGTCCATTCTGATAAAAGTGATAAAACAAAAACAGAGTGAATGTTTTTCTAATAATGGAACTAGGGTGTTCATACTATGAAGCTCAGCTCACTGGAAAGCCATTAGGGATTAACCCCTGAAGTGTAGTTGCTTGGAAGCTGCAGACAACAGTTTCCAGAATCCACTGACTTCCAAAATGGCAATGTATTTCTGACTTTGGTAATGTGAACCCAAAGTAAGAAAGCTAGGTTACTCTCTACCTCTCACCCTTTACACCATTTTTTCCATCCATTCCTAAAGATGTGTTGACCATCAAGGAAGATTCCAAGAAATAGAGGTGAAAGTAACGAAGAAGTTGAACGAAGATGTGCTAATTGGGAGATCAATGAATGCTTGTGTGCCGTTGGCACCACCAAAATAGTTCTGGTTATAAAAGTTCATCAAATTTCATAAGCAATAAGATAATCGACCTTATAATAATAGCCTTTTCCTTCGTTAAAGACGCGACGGCTTGTATGATCTTATGGCCAACAGTTTGTCTAATTAATCTATTGTGGTATTACTGTCTGGCTTTGGTGTTCTGATGTTTAAGCAATGCTGATGGAGACAAATCCCTCCCTCATGTGACTAATTGACCCTAGGCTTTTGAATCCCTTCCAGAGATTAAGACTGTCAAATGCTGATCAGTTCAAAAAAAAATGCAGAGGAAGAAGATAGTGAGAGCTCGTTATACTTGTTGCTTCCTTTATAGTGATCCTACCTACGTCTCTTTTGCATTCTGTGCAAGTTAATTGACGCCTAGGATGTCGTATTGGATTTGGATGGCCAGGATTTATTTGAAGCTATTGCCATCTCATAAGTTATACTAGACCCAGTGACGCTGATGATTTTTTTGTTACAATGCTTTCATTTCCTTCCTGAGAAAATCTGTCCTCCACATATTTGGTTCCTAAAACTTGGTTGGGAGCCAAGAATTGCTACATATGAATACACATAGTAGTTGTTCCTCCTAGAATGAGATCAAACTTGGGTTCGTTCAACTGTATGCTGATAAATTTGCCTTCTTCCATCACATATATCACCATGGTCCTCTCCTCTAGTTAGCTTCACATGATTTCTTATGACTTTTGCAATTGTTTGATGGTTTTGAATTTTAGCGACCTGTATTGTCTATGGCTGCTTTTATTTAACGTGATTTCATTATCTGGTATTGGTGACTGGTGAGAATTTTAGGATGTGTTGAGCTGGTCAAGGCAAATCCCTTGCGGATGATCTGGCTTCTTTTCCATGATCACAGTAAGCATGATGCCCAAAGCAAATCCTGAAATGACCGTAAATGCTAACACCACGTGGTTTGAAATAGGAGTTTTGTATTTGTCGTTCGTAGCTTTAAAGGCAAGCTTTGTTAACTCTGCACACGTTTCTGTTATCGTAGGGGAAGAACTGGAATCAACCAGGGCAAAGGAGTAAAGATGCCATATAAGAACTGGGTAAACAAAAGAGGTTATTGTCACGCTCGAGAGAGAGGGCTTCTCACTTTTTACTTTGAGAAAATTATTGTCCTGATTGTTTTCCTTTAATTTGTTGCTGAAAACATATGAAAGAATGTAGCCGAGCACTTGAAGACTGTGACAGTAGTCTCCATAACCAGTAAAACATTTTGTCCACACTGGAAGATTCACAAGAAAACTTTGTCTTCCCTGTATAGTGATCATTGATACATGGATCCTATGTTGCTCAACAGTTAGTTCAGGAGGAGGGGGGTGCGGGTACGGTTCACGGGTGGATGTGAGGCCGCTGAGGGCACAGGTCAGGGCCGTGAGCCCGATTCTGTTCAAGAATGGGGAAGGGTGCGGGGCATGCTACAGGGTCAAGTGTCTCGGCAGTGAGATATGCTCGAGGAGGGCAGACAGTGATGGTGATAGTAACCAACAAGTGTGCCAGCAGGGTCTGCTCCGGTCAGATGGCTGTTTCCGGTGAGGTCTCCCAGCTCAGGAATCGAGGCTTGATACCCATTATTCATCGCAGGTGCTATTTATTTTTTGTATGTTACTTATTTTTTTTTTTTCCTCTTTGAAGGCTGCTGCCAGAGCACCTACAACGAGAGACAATTCATCCAACCCTTATGAATTCATCAACAAAAGTGTGAGATGAGTTTCGGAACAGGGAAGAAGAAGTAGATGAAGAGCTTGCCTGCAGAAGCTGGAGAAGGGCATTTCATTGAATGAATAAATTTGGCAACCACTACAAATTCATAACCAAAGAAGCCAAAGTAAAAACCTTGGCCGCAGAGATGATTCTGTCTATCTAGGGCCAATGCTGCTTCCTATTATGCATCTAGATGTCATGTCAGTGATCTTACTCTCCAGAGCCAAAGATGAACAAATTAATTCAATTCAAATTAGAGCTACTGATGAAAACTATTATGATGTAAAATTATAAATTATGTTTTCTACCACATGTATCAGATCAGAGCAGGTGTGTAATTAAGAAAAAAATTGATTGGAAAAAAGCAGCATGAGCAGAAGGGAATGAACCCATATACATGGACTACAGAAGTTGGGGAAATAAGCACGTTCATCCACACACAGGAGGAATTGAATAAGCTTCACCTCAACTTCAAGATCCTCCTCGTTATGTATTGAAAAAAAAGAGAGAGAGAGAGAGAAAAAATAGAATTTTACACCGATAACACATACCAAAGCTGCATGCATACAGTATTATGACCTTCAAGACTGACAACAAGGATGACTCGAGGTTCAAAATCAAAAGACTAATATTACATAAACATACATACCCAGGAAGAGGACAATTACATGCACCCAACAGCGTCCGTCCAAAGTGTACCAACATTGCACTCAAGAGAGGCACCTAGAGAAGTAAGTTTGGCCGACATATCCACCAGCCATCGCTCTTCTAACATTGGACTCGAACGTTTTTGGATTATCCCGCAACACCGCAGCAGCCTCTTGATTCAATGGATCTTCATAATTGGGTTGCTGAAATTTGAACAACATGCATGCTTACTCACTATGGACATTGTCTACTGTCTAGCCAAAGAGAGAGAGAGGGAGGGAGACTGTTACTTGTACCGTGAAGAGGTGAAACAGTCCGTATATGATTGTGTTTATGTTGAGGACTGGTTTCCAGTCTTCCCTAAGAACATTGAGGCACACATTCCCTTCTAAATCAATGTTAGGGTGGTACACCTGCCAATGTTCAAATACAAAAGCCAGATAGAGATGTTATCTCAACATACGCAAGCAAATTCTTCATCAACAGAAGAGAAGAGCCATGCTTTTTACCTTTGTCTTGCACTTGACCTTTGGTGGTTCATGCGGGTAGACACCAGGGACCTGGAAAGAGAACACAAATGTGCCACCGCTGCAACACAAAAACAACTACGACTATATCACAAGATTCTCTTTTCTTTTACATGCGGGAAACCCGTTGATTGGAGGAAAATGAAATGAATGTAATGTAACCAACCAGGCTAGCTTAGCTTGGAAGTTAAGTTAGTAGTCATTTATCATACTAACTAAGCTCAGGCACCATAAAGAAGAAGCGAAAGAGCAACCAAACAGCCTAGTTTTGGGGACGAAGATAAGTATGCAAACAAATACAGAATGGAATTGCTGATCCAAACGATACTTACAAATAATACCCTTCATCAGGGTGAATAGAAACTTCAAAGTTCATGAGATCATCCTTTCCATGAGGAAATGAAATTTGGCAAGACTTTGGCAAGTTCAATTCGCTGATATCTGCAACATTGAAGAAACATAGCAAAACCCTCCTCTTTTAGCACTGAAAAATGAAAAACCAATAGAAATAGAACAGAGAGCAAAAGGAATGCCCAAGTTAGGCACAAAAGGGGACATAATGGTCAGACAATGCCAAACTGATCTAGGAAATTTCACAAAAAACGGCTATTTAACAAAAAGAACATCAAATGTTCGTTTGACACCGTTGTTTTTTGATGTTATATTATTGACTTTTTGGTTATCAAGAGACAGACATTTTGAGTATTGCATTTTTAAGAAAAAGACAAAATGATTAGAGGATTAAAATTGTAAAAGTGCATGACAATGACAAAATCCAAAAGCAAACCACAAAAGAAAACTGTGCCGCCAAATGGAGCTCAAGTCATCACTGGCTAAAGAAAGAAAAGTACCTTTATGAAGTCGCAGCTCTCCAGCAGTTTGCTTCTTGCCAAGTGGTTTCCCGTTGGCTTTGTCAGCAAGTTGCTTCTCCTTGACCTTGAATAACTTGATCATTTTGCCTATAAAATTGAGAATGAATAAGAAAAATTAGATGAGCCCCCGGCAAAGTGCAATGGTAATAGGGGGCAGTCTTAACTTTTAGGGGCGCAGCGGAACAATTCACTAACAACAAACTCTGAAGATTGCAAATGGGTCACAAACAAATTCCTAAAGTCACAATGGACTTTCCAACAAACTGACAAAGGGATTGTACTGAAAACTAACAAAACCAAAAATCGAAGAGCCAACCCACAATCAAAGTTATGTCACGCCTCCTCCAAAACACTCCTGAGGGCAACTCAAACATGAACGTCAATTCATTTAAGCAATATTTGAACTTCTCACAGGGCAAAGGCTATCAACGGGGTTGTCAGCCGTACCAATCTTCTTCACAACATTGGCCCCTTCTCCAACTAGATATCAGGCAAAATGATATCTAACACCAATGTGCTTCGTTCGCTTGTGATACATATGATCCTTTGTCAGATATATGACACACTAACTAACACTAACTATCACAGTGAATAATTCCTAAATTCTACACAGAGTTGATCTCTATAAATAAGCCTTTTAACCAAATAGTTTCTTTTGCTACCTTAGATCGCCATGTATTCTGCTTCTATTGTAGACAGCGCCACAGGGCTTTGTAGAATAGCTCTCTAGCTAACAACACAACTATTGAGAGTGAATACATAACCTGTTAAAGATCGCTTTCAATCAATACTGACATAATCTGAATCAATAAAACCATCAATGTTGCTACCAGTTCCCCAAACTTCAACCGTGTAGACAAAGTACCCTGTAAGTATCTGAGAAATCCACCTGACCCCATATACTTTTTCTGAATTCGCCATATACCTGCACATAACACTAACAGCTTGAGTAATATCAGGACGAGTAAAAACTATAGCATACATGATGCTACTGACTACACTTGAATAGAGAACACAAAACATGAAAGGTCTCCGACAAGGTGATCCTTTATCTCCCTATTTGTTTGTTATCCGCCTGGAATTCCTCTCCCGGCATTCGCATGACTTATCGAGCAATCGCCTGTTCTCTTTTTATCCAATGTGTGCTCCACTTAAGATTACTCATCTAGCATTCGTTGATGATCTGATCTTATTAGCTAAGGCTGATCTTAATTCGGTTAACCTACTGCTCCAAGCTCTTTGGGTTTTCACTGCTAGATCAGGGCTTGGAGTGAGCATTGCAAAATCTACTTATTATGTTGCTGGAATTGATCAACAAAGAACCCTTCAGATTGAGGAGATGTCCGGTTTCCAAAGGGGTACCTTCCCGTTGATGTACTTGGGAGTCCCCTTGGCGGCATCTCGGATCACGCATATGCACTTCAAACCCTTCTTTGACCGGGTGGGAAATTATATTAGTGGATGGATTCGGAAAACGCTTTCATATGCCGGATGGTTGGAATTGATTAAATCTGTTCTCCAAGGGGTCGATTGCTTCAGGTTATCTATATTCCTGATTCCCACGAGTGTCATTTTGGCTATTGAATGTATGTGTAGATGTTTTCCATTTGGTGCTAATGTGAAAAATCCACTGGTTTCATGGCATTCTTTATGCACGCCAAAACGAGAGGGGGGCCTTGGCCTGTTTAACCTCCAACGTTGGAACAAAGCACTCCTCTTTGCCATTGTCTGGAACTTACATGAAGAGAAACAGACCCTGTGGATCCAATGGGTCCATCATTCCTATTTGCATGGAGCTACAATATGGACCTGGCAGCCTCCTAAAGAGGCATCTATATTCATGAAAAAACTTATGGCCACCAGAGATGTTCTTCTAAGGAAAATTGGGGACCTCCCTCGGCTTCTAGCTGTTCTTCAGCATCTCCATCAACATGGGAGGCTTCAAACCAAGGGGATATATGAACTTCTTCGAACTGCCAGACCACGACAAGGTTGGAGGGACATTGTTTGGCATAAGGAGATCGACCCAAAGCTCTCATTTATTTTGTGGATGGCGATACTTGACTGCCTCCGTACTAGAAACAACCTCAGGGGTGATATTCCAACCCGCTTGTGCCCCCTATGTAATGATTTCTTAGAATCTTCCTTGCATCTTTTTTTCACTTGCAGGGTCTTGGCTTTGGTATGGAGAGAGCTACAAACCTGGCTTTCTATTCCACCTGTGTTATGCTCTTTACCGACTATTTCGACCTGGATTAAATGGCGAGCCAGAGGCAATGGGTTCCGGGCATCGGCCATTCGGCTTGCCGTTGCAGCAGCAGTTTATTACCTTTGGGGATCCCGGAATGAGATTATATGGAATCAAGTTGTTTGTGATCCCATGGGGATTTCTAGGAAAATCAAAATACATGTATTTAGGTCCTTCTATTATGCTTTTCCTTCCTTCATTCTCCCTTTTGATTTTGTTGTGTAGTCCCTATTTTGTATGGGCTGTGACCAAATGATTCTCTCAGGCCCCATGGCTATATAGCGTGTGAGGGGGTTGGATGGGATTGTGTAATTGCTGCCTCGCCTGAATGATCAGGCTTGACGGATCTAGGACTTTTTGTACATTTTGTATGGCTTATATATATTTACCACTTCGAAGAACACAAAACATGAAACGAATATCCTCCTCCGTTTGAGGTGACAAATCTGCTAAGAGCTTGAAGTGAGGAGCCAAAAGAGTACAAAGTGATTTGACATTGGCCATATCGAACCCATCGAGAATTTTCTCAACGAAACTCTTTTGAGTCAAGTAAAGCTTTCCAGCCCTACGTTCTCTCTAGATCTTCATCCCAAAAATCTTCTTAATTGCTTCAAAATTCTTCATCTCAAACTCTCTGCTGAACATAGCTTTTAGCTGCCAAACATGTCATTGGAGCAACAAGCACTGTCATTCACATATAATAATAGGTAGATGAATAACCCATCAAAAAGCTTCCGAAAGTAGACAGAGCTGTCATACTTGCTTCTTTAAAATTCGTGAATTAAAATAAAATCGTTTATACCACTGTCGGGGAGACTGTTTCAAACCGTAGAAAGATTTATGCAATAGACAGACATAATCCTTTTTCCCCTCAACAACGAAACCCTGAGCAAGATGCATATAGATGGTTTCTTCAAGATCATCATGCAAGAAAATAATCTTAACATCGAGTTGCTCCAACTCCAAATTCTGCATAGCAACCAAACCGAGCAAGACCCAAATGAAGTTGTGTTTCACCACAGGTGAAAAGATATCATTGAAGTGAATGCCTTCAATCTGGCTATCCCTTTGCGACAAGTCTCACTCTATACCAAGCATCTTCATACCCTAGGATACCCTCTTTCTTCTTAAAGACTCATTTACAGCCGACAATCTTCTTCTTGCTAGGGGCTTCACCAATTCCCACATTTAATTCCTTTAAAGAGACTCTATTTCCTCATTCATAGCAATCAACCAGAAAGCTGAGTCAAGCAACGATATCTGAATAAGATGAGGGTTCACGAATAGAGTGAGTTTTCAAACCGACTAACAAAGCATATGCAAGCAAATTATTTTTCACATATCTTTGTGGAGGTCGGATTACTCGCCTTAATCTATCTCCAGCAATGGAATGAGACTCTTCATCCAAATCAGAAGATTGTACTAAAGACGACTGAGCAGAAGAAGGGCTTGGCTGAGGAACAACATAAGCTACTTCCATTTTTCACCTGAGCAGGTGTATCTTTGAAATTACTTGAACTCAGGGGAGCATAAACTTCCTTACTCGGACTAAGCATGGTTGACTGGTCAAAAGTTACATCTCTACTGAAAATGAACATTGGTGACTTGGGATCAGTACACCACAATCTGTAACCTTTCATTTCGATAGCATAGCCTAAAAGAATGTACTTCTTAGCTCTGAGTTCCAACTTTCCTTCATTCACACAATAATAAATTGGACACCCAAAGCTCTTGACATCAGAATAGACAAATGGTTTACCTAATTAAACCTCCTCTGGAGTCTTAAAACTCAATCGAGGCTACTGGAGAACGGTTCCAAAAAAAAAGTTGTAGACACAAACTTGACCCAAAATTCCTTTCCTAAACTGGCATTAGAGAGCATAACTCTAGCTCTCTTAAGAAGTGTCTGGTTCATACTTTCTATAACCCCCATTTTACTGTGGAGTGTAAAGGGCGGAAAGGTGTCTCACAATAAATCAATTCTTACAAAACTCATTAAATTCTCCACTATAGAACTCAAAACAGTTGTTTGTCAGCTCTTAGTTTTTCTCTTGGTCTGTTTATTGATCATAGTCTTCCACTGCATGAATGGCTTAAACACCTCACTGCTGTGTTTGAGAAAATAGACCCAAACCTTTTTTGGAATAATCATCGATAAAGGTGAGCATATACACAATTCCACCTTTGGAAACAACTTACCCACAATGTAGTCCAAAGTACCGTTGGTTCGATGAATGGCCGAACTGATACTGACCCTTCTTTGTTTCCTGAAAACACAATGCTCATAGAAATTTAGACAATGTTTGGTTTGAGTTGTTTTCTATTTTCTGTATTTTCTGTTTTACAGAAAACAGAAAACGCGTCTGTTTTGAATTTTCGATTTTCTGTTTTTTTCAAACAGAAAACGGTTTTTAGTTCAAAATCTTCAAAATGTAGAAAACGAAAAAAACCGTTTCCTGTATTTTTTGTAGAAATTCTCAAAACACCTAAATACAGAAAAAACTCAACGTCTGATAAATTATAAATTATAAACCAAATACGTTTTCTGTTTTTACTGAAAATTGAAAACTGAAAACTGAAAACAAAAAAC
>JAOWBR010095801.1:0-14548 GCA_028571145.1 Dionaea muscipula
AACGTTTATATTCTTCCTCATATATCACTGTAAAATCTCTATTTCTCATCATTTTTATTGCTCAATATTAATTTTCTTGTTTAATATCCATATTCTACTAATGGTGGACGATTTTCTTATTAAGAGAAGTATTTCGAGATAAAATTCAATTTTTTTACGGGTTTTTTTTGGGTGTTTGTTCAATCTATTGATGACGATCTGAGCTCCTTCAATGTGTGAGCGAAATACCCAGTTGGTGTTTTTCACTATAATTGATCTAATTTCTCTCATTTTCTCTGCCCAAAAATTTTGATTTTTTCTCTCTCCTTTTCTTCTTGTTTTTGTACTGAGGCTTTTGTTCATTTTTATCAAGTATACATATACACCGGAGTGAATTCCCATGATGGGACAGAAGCCCTTGTTTATGGTCTTAGATTGTGGTGGTGGCTGAAATCAATTATTCAATATCCTGGGGCGAATTTAGATTTGGGCGATGAAGATGATGTGGGTCTAAGGTAAAAAAAAAAAAAAAAAAAAGTGCTTTTCACTTTCTGGGAATGTTAGATTTGCGGTTTTTTTTTTTTTCGGTTTCTGGGTTTTTTGATGAGTAATTATCTTAGTAGACCCTTGTGATTATAGGTCTTTCTGTACTTGTGGTTTGATTGATTGTTTTGCTATTATCACTGCTTGTGCCAATTGGATATGGCATGTTGTTTTTTTTGGCAACTATTCAATTCATTGCTACAGAATTGCTTGCTACGACTTTGCTGCAATAGTAGTTGTTTTTTTCGCGTAAGATTGTCTGGATTTGATGGGTAATTTCCCTCTTCCGGATGGATTGGAATTTACTGTTGTAATCTGGTATGGATTTTCTCTAATCAAATTTTAGTTACCATAGCAGAAAATTGAGAATTTATCGTCTACAGTTGTTGGTGGGAATTTGGTAGATAAGTTTGATACGCTTACACCTATTGGAAATGAATGACTGTGAAATCTGGGAATTTGTTTAATGGGAAGAATCTTGTTTGTTTAATTTCCTTTGCTGGCTTTTGTATGCTTCTTATGTGTCTGGTGATAACTTGGTCCTGTGAATTAGCTCATTTCTTCACATCATTTTCAGATCTCTTTGTGCTGGAATGATTGACTTGACAGATTTGTGAATAGAGGGTTCTTTTGTTGCTTGACTGATCTCTGGGACTTGGGAAGCGATATACGAGTTTGTGTGTTCTATTGGTTGAATTTCTGAAGTGAAACTCTTAAATGGCAAGTTGTTAAGGTTGTCAGATTGTTCAAAATCTGCAACCATAGAGATCTTAAATTGTTTGTTTTTTAAAACTTTGGATTTTCATCATTAAACGTAGGAAAGGGCATTACTGAATGTTTGTGCATCTTTCCTTTGTCTCTGTGGGCCTCATTGAAATTTATCTTGTCTATTTGTTCCTTTGAAATCTACACATTCTTACTTTCTGTTTCCCAATAGCATTGTTTCTTTCTGTCTATGTTGCTTGTTGGGAGTTAATGAGAGTTAGTTGATTTGGTATTTTTATTGCAGTTTCATGTCAAAGGTCTTGTATTGGTACCTTTTTCCCTTTCCCAGTGTAAGCAGTTATAACCTCATTTCATTATAGGAATTGCGAGTTATTGAGTGGTGATTAAGATATCATTTTGTTTGGGAAGTAGCTTACTGTATTCCAATCTCAGTGTGATGTCTTTATGTCATTTGTAACTGAGGCACATAAATTTGGTGATGATAAATTATCATCTGCGTGTTTTGGGTGCATGTGTTTTTCGTGGTTACTGAATGTTGCATGTATGTTCATTTAGAGGGAAGTAGGAGCACCTATCCTGCCCTCCTTAAAGATCACTAGCTATTTACATTATTACCATTCCTCGCTGGATAACCAAAAGAACTTTACAGTGTAATCTTACCTATCAGTAACTAATTACAGGTTGATTGGCCTCTTGGTTATATCCTGGACCTTTTTGATGCACCTCAAGCAAAATGAGAATCCCCAACAAAGGAACAAAATTGGACAACAAGGATGTTTGATTTGATTGAATTACCTCCATTCTTGGTCCTTGTCGGTCTACAATTCGATAGCCTTGTAGAGTTTAGTAGATCTTGGAGTTTAAAGTTGGCTTTGAGTTGCAATTATTTGGATCTACTCATGATTTTGTTGGAACATAGGCTAGGCATGAATCTTTGGTGTTGTGCTTGAAACCATGAGCCCATTACTCGTACTAGCATTGGAATTCCAGGCACATCTTTGAGCATTACACTTTATAGCTCAAAAACCAGTTTTTTTTTTTTTTCCTACTGGTTGAGAGACTTGTGTGTATAATGCTGAAAGAGGCCAATCTTTGACACTTTGGGTGGAGCCAAGAGTTGTAACTACTATGTGTTCCTTGTTGGCTGCCTTGCCTCTTCTCTTGCGTTTGGATTTTCTTTTTCCTTTTTTCTTAGACTTGTGCACATATCCTACGAATATATGTGACCGACCTCATTCAGTAGAAAGTGGCCGTGTTGTTGTTTTGTTGTATTTCAGCTCGATGGAATTTATTTAAATTACATATCCATTTTCTTGCGTATTTACAGATATGGGAACAAAAGTAGAGTTTGATAACTGGTTGCCTGGATATTATACAATGAGGGACCCTACCCGTGATTCGAATGGTGGCAGCTGGCCTTCATATAATGGAGATAATGGATTTCCAAATGGCCAGTACTATTATGGTTTTCTACCAAGGGGCATTTCTAATTCACATCCTGGATATGACAAGGATTTCTTGAAGCAGAAAATGCTTGAGCATGAGGCAATATTTAAGAACCAGGTGTGGCTTATTTTCCCTCTGTTCAACTGCATGTTTATGCATTTATTTGTATGGCCTACTAACGATGAAGCGTGCCTCATGTGTAAAGTACAGTTGTTACTTCATGTGTTCATTTTGTTTTACTGCAAAAAGAGTTAGAAAGAGAATGAATGGTCATTTTGGTTCCGGTATTTATGAAATCTTTTGATATCTGATCAGAGAGAAAGAGGGAAATTTAAATTGATGTCAATGAATTCCAATAGCTTGCATTGGTTGATACCCCATGCTATCTTCCAGGTTTATGAACTCCACCGCCTTTACAGAGTACAGAGAGATTTGATGGATGAATTTAAGAGGAAAGAAGGATATCAGCTGCAGACCCCTTACGAGACATCGTCATCATCAAGCCCCTTACCATCTCAGATACCATCTGAGGATGCCCCGAAGTGGAATGCCTCTAGCTTTCCCTTGGGAAGCTCTACTCCTAGTAAGCTGCATGGCCCAGCTCCTGCCATTGTTCAATCTTCGCTGAATGAAATTACGGGGAAGAGCATACAAGTTAGTCCAGTTTCACACCGGAACTGCTCTAGCCCAAAAGACTCCCAGACATCCGAATCCAGGCCCTCAAAACTTAGAAGGAAAATGTTTGATCTTCAACTTCCTGCTGATGAGTACATTGATATAGATGAGGTTCAGCAGTGTGTGGAAACAAATCGTCCTCTTGATAAAAATCACAAGTCTGCCTCTGAGAGGGGGGTAAAGCTGTTTCTTAATCACCATGAAAAGATTGAATGTAATGGAAATGGTATCAATTCTGATTTTCCGCCGAGGAAGTCTAACCCTTTGGCAGACCTTAACGAGCCTGTTCTGGTTGAAGAACCTACTTCCTTCCCATCTGTTGAATTTTCAGGCAATACCATGCCTCGAGATGGGAGTTATTCAGTTAATTTTCTTGGTCTTCCAAGGGAGATTTTGCAAAATTCCCAACATGGAAGCATTAATGGGATTTCAAATAATGCCCAGCTTGAAAGCAAAGGAGATGGCAGATGCTGGTCCTCTTACATTCTTGAAGCAGGTAATCATCTTGATGAAGTTGAGTTCTTTTTGTTTTAGTTGGCTTTCTACTTTAATACTAGATTTGGTTGGCTTTCTAAATCCAGATTTGGGAAACTCTGTGTGTGGTTCTGTATATATTATAGGCCAAAAATAGATTAGATTTGCTTGTACCTCAATCGCCAAAGATAAAGCCTAGGCTGCATAGGCTCTGTATATGCATGCAGATGTGGTCTATGTCCTCTTGATTTGTGACTAGAAAATCTAATTGAATTACCCTTTTCTTCTACCTGTATCTTCATTTGTATGCTTCTTGTATTTTCAGAGCAAAGCAGAGATAAGTTGAGGTCAATCCATCCATCTCCGCAGATAAACAAAGTGCTTGTGCCTTCTCAGCCAGTGCAATTTCTGCTCGAGTCGACGCAGCACGCTCCTAGTTTTCACCCGTCTAATCATTCCAACGGAGTCCCATGGAGGGGGAAAACAGGTAGTGAGAGAGATTACTTTCATTCAGAATCATTTCATCCTGCCCAAGGCCCAACTCCATCCTCTTTCTCTCATTCCACTGAATGGGTTAATTCATGGCATCACTCTGTCCTATCATGGGGAAAGTCAAGTGGCCTCGTCAGCCAAAAGTCCATGTCAGTTCAACCAATCCCATGCATGACCTCCGCTATGTTGAGCAAAGCTGCTTCAGTGCACAGTAATGAGCTTTTCTGGAACAACAAGGGCCTTGCGAGCAGCGATCTTAGAGCCAATCTTGATTTTGGAAGTGAAATGCCGGTTACAAATGGGTTTTATCACGGGTCCTCATCTGGGTCTAGAGAGCTACTGGGTCGCTTTCCTCCCGGTAATATTGATTTTGCAAATCGTCGTGATGATGATAAAAGAGCTCTTGCCTCTGGTGACTTCTTCAGGACCTCATCACCTCATACCGACATGAATTCTAAGAGAGATCTGAACCTGAACGTCGTACTTTCAAATGGATTTCCCACTTATCATAATAGTCAGCAATTGAGGATCATTGACAGAGCACCAAAGTTAGAAGACTGTCATCCTATTCCTGCTTTGCCATGGCTTGCAGGCGAAGGTCCATGCTCTAAGGATGCTGCTGCTCGCCCAAGGAAAACTCTCAACTCTCTGGAATCTGCCCTCATCCAGGCTCCTAGTGAATTGTTTAGCAATAATGACTCAAAAAAGAGTCTTGATCGTCTAAACTCTCTTGCCTCAACCTCATGTAATGGTACGAGAAATGAGGCAAATGGAGGCTGCCCGAGTAGTAGAATGATTCTTGGTGTCCCGGTATTTGAAAAGCCTTTGGTGTCAACAAACGAGGTGACTTGCTCTGTTGGTCCCCAGCCATCTCGGGATGAGGAGATGGCTGTGAGTGTGAGAAAGGCAGGGTTTGATATTAATATGCCGTACGATCCCATGGGTTGTGAGTTGGATAAAAGAGCTGCAGACGAAGTCTTGCAGAGGAAAGTGGAAATTGGAGGTGCTGGTCTCAGGGACCATATCGATCTAAACTCCTGCGCTAGTGAGGATGATGTTCCACCACCAGCTAATGCTAATGTGATGATGCGTGATATAGACATAGACTTGGAAGCCCCTGCGTGCTCTGAGACCGAGGATGACAATCTCGTGGTGGAGGAGGAGTCTTCAATAATGCCACCACCACACAATCCACCTCTACAAGTGCCTCAACACACCACGGAGGAGGAGGAGGAGGAGGTGGTGGCTGTGGCTGTGGCTAAACTTGCTATGGCTGCAGCGGAGGCCATTGTCGACATCTCAACATCTGTTTTCCAAAATCACGTGGCGGATTTGGGCCTTCCCCCGATGGAAGATTCAGCGGAGAATCCCCTCCATTGGTTTGCTGATGTGATGATCTCTTGTGCCACCGAGGTTTCTGTTAACCAGTTGACTTCTGGTGCAGATGCTTCAAGGAACAGGCATGGTGAAAAAGTTCAGGAGGACGACTGCTTGTCCAGTGACTCGGGCTATTTTGAATCCATGACATTGAAGCTGTCAGAATGCGATGTTGAGGAGCACCTGTCTAAACCTTCTGAAGTTTTAAGCGCGGTAGAATCAGGGATCAATGTGTCAGTGAGTCGGACTCGGAAAGGCCAGGCCCGAAGGGGAAGACAGAGAAGGGACTTTCAGAGAGACATCTTGCCAGGCCTCGTGTCGCTCTCTAGGCATGAGGTGACAGAAGATGTCCAGACATTTGGTGGACTAATGAGAGCGACGGGTCATAATTGGCACTCCGGTCCGAGGAGGAATGCTACAAGGAATGGGTGTGCCAGAGGGAGACGGCGGTCAGCAACTACTGCTGCCATCACTCCTCGAGGAGCGAATACTGTCTGTGCTCTGCTGAAGCAGCAGCTGAGTAATAATAATAATAATAATAATAATAATAATACTATTACTACTACTACTAGTCAAGCGCGACTCGAGGATAGAAGTTTGACCGGGTGGGGAAGGACAACCAGACGGCCCCGCCGACAGAGGTTCCCAGCAGGTAATCCTGCTGCTGTTGCTTTAACTTGAGCTAATGCAAAAACATCTTCTGATTTTGGATTCTGAGAAGTATGTATGTAGAGGGAAACAGTGAAGTGGAGAGTTGGTTCTTTATGCAACTCAATGGTGAGGGGCTAGTAGGGGTTGAAGTGCTTCCATAGCCCAAGATTTGGGTTTTGGGCGTGGTGTGGCGTGGCTTGCCTTGCCTTGCCTTGCCTTGGCTACCCTGTTGTTGTCCTCTCATCGCCAACTTATGTATTTATTCCGTGAATAATGTTATCATATGGGCATATCAGTGACTCCTCGTCCTTGTATAAGTTTGCAAAAGCTGTAGTTGATCTCAGTCACTCATTGCGTGCTTGTTGTACCTGTACATACATTTTGGACATCATTAATTAATTTAGGACTCATTGGAACCATGAGGAGGTGGTCTTACATTCTTGACAAATATATATTTCGTGTCGTGTCGGGTTTGTGCTTATTTCACAACTCTAATGTAATGCGACTCTGAAGTAATCAATCTGTTTCACAAGATTGTTGGGGGCCGATGATGATTAACCAAGTCCGAACTCGACCATCTTATGTAATTTTACTGTATCCTGGGACTTTCTTCAGGCCTAGACTGGTCATTGTTGATCTAATTTGCGCAAATTCGTCCCAGTTCTCCATTTCTGCATGTATGTTAGATAACAAACTGTAATACCCAGTATTATCAGGTAGAGAAAGATTTGCAAGATCATCTTCCATCATCCGGATAATATCTATTCTCTGGTGGACTCTGCATCCGTTTAGAAAGGATCCCCAGATGCTGGCATCCGATGTCGATTTTATGACTCTATAGGCCTCTTCCAGATCACCAGCTCTACTCAGTAGATCAACCATACAAACAATATGTTCTAACCTCGGCTCAATGGCGTAATCTTTGATCATGGAATTGTAATACATCTTTCCTTGTTCCACATACCCAGCATGGCTGCAAGCAGACAGAACATTCAAGAAGGTTATCTCATTTGGCTTAGTTCCCGATTCCGTCATTTCGTTGAATAGTGAAAGAGCAGCATTGATGTCACCGTGAGCTCCGTAACCAGCAATCATGGCACTCCATGAAACCACACTCTTCTCCTTCATGCTGTTGAAAATTTTCTTTGCTGTCTTTATGTCACCGAACTTGGCGTACATGTCTGTTAAAGCCGTGCTTATATAGATATCGTTCCTCACGCCATGGACGATGAGCTTGTGGTGTATCCATTTCCCCTTCTCCAAACAGCCGGAGTTGGAGCACGCCTGAATTATGCTCGAGAAAGTTACCTCGTCCATTTTGTGATTGCTCGAGTACATGAGATCAAATAGACCGATGGCCTCTTTGTACTCGCCATTATGAGAATAACCGCATATCATAGTGTTCCATGTCATGACACTTCTTCTTCCACGGAACCGGATGAATGCCATCCTTGCTGAATCCAGAAACCCAGTTTTGGAGTACATATCAATCAAGGAATTCATGACAAATTCATCAGAATATCCGGTTTTTACAATGTAACTATGGATTTGGGATCCCAGTTGATGAAAGCCTATAGTCCCACAGGCTGAGAGGACACTGGATATGGTGAATGAATCCGGCAAGAATCCAAGTGCGTAAATCTGCACGAATAGGAGTGAAGCATCTTCAAGAAGCCCTACTCGGGTATGAACTGATATCAACATATTCCACATTATCACATCTTTCTCCCTAACTCTTTGAAATATCCTCTGGCAAGCTTTAGGGTTTCCACACTCTGCATATAAATCTATTAGAGTTGGCCCCAAAAGCTTATCATATTCAGGATCTATGCCTTTTCTGATGGCATAAGAATGGCATGATTTTCCTTCTTTTTCCAGCCCTAATCTGGCACAGGTATATATGACCCCCTCCAAGGTCATTGAATTAGGCTCCACTTTAGACTTGTGCATGTTAGCAAAAACTAGCAATGCTTCTCTATACTGGGCATCTTGGTTATAGCATGATATCATTGCTGTCCATGAAGATACATGCCCATAATTAGCTACATTCTGGAATAGTTTTTGTGCAACAAACAAGTCGCCACATTTTCCATACATCACGATAAGGGAACTATCAAGAAGCCCACCATGACCATCATCATTGTTGAGCTCGTGTCTTACAGTATACCCGTGGATGGATCTTGCTACATCAACAAACGCCAGCTCACCGCAAGCCTCGGCTACGCTAAGCATTATGACAGAATCAACCTCCAATGTTCCTTTGTAAACCATCTCCCTGAACACCTCCAACCCTTCACTCAGCTGTCCATTCTTAACGAGACAGGAAACCATCGAGCTCCACGAAACAACATCCCTAATCGGCATTTCCTCAAACACCTTTCGAGCATGGCTGGGGCAGCTCAGCTCCCCATACATAGACAGCAACGCAGTTTGAACAACATCATCCGCTTCGAAACCGCATTTAACAACAGTCCCATGAACAAGTTGACCGATGCCCAAATCGCCGAACCTGGCACAGGATCTGAGAATCGATGGGAAAACGAAGGCACTGAACTGGATTCCAAGACACAGCATCCGATGGTAGAGTGAGATGGCTTCCTTATCAGAGCCATCCCACACAAAGCACTTAATCAGCACACACCACATGAAAGGGTCTGGATTGTGATGGGTTCTGAAAACATTTGCAGCTGATTTGAGACTGCCCATTTCAGCGTAGGACTCGATGAGCTTGGTTGAAGCTTGTCGGTCATGGCGGAGGCCGGTGACCAGGAGGTGGGCATGAAGCTGAGTGAGGCTTCTCAAAGACGAGCATGACCTGAACAAGGGCATGTACAGTGTCATGCCCGCAGCCCACTCACTCCATACTAATTGACCTTTCCCGCGGGAGAGACTCGTTTGTGCCACAGCCCACAGAGCGGGAAGTGGAGAATTGGAGATCCTGTGGAAGAATAGTGATAACCAAATCAAGATTATTAATAAAGGACAAACTATCGCATAAAAACTGTGATAAAAATAGTGTCAATGAACTATGAACCGTTAGATCTGTCATCATCAATGACCAAGATCTGTTAGTTGAGTTTGACAAATCAAATAATGATATTAATTAATAGTTGAATAAATGATACAATTATTTACATTAGGTGAACAATGTAATGAACAATAATGCCTGATATAATCTTATAAGATCCGTAAATAACTTAATTTGTGATAGTTCACGTTAAAAGGGTAATCTTAGTAACAGTTTTTCAACTATCTTTGGCATGGATCAACCTCCGCTTTTGAAAAGCCAAACCAAGCATGAATTTCGGTATACATTTTTTATGATCAAAGATTTTTATTATCAAATTTAGTATTTACATAATTACATGTATTCTGCGGTGGATTTATAACAGATAGTAGATGCTGTAAGGCAATGGAGCTGGGTGGGTGCCTCCGTATTGCATACTGCAAATGAGCCAAATGGAAACGACTCGCACGTGTAAAAGGACTAAGAAATAAGATGCAAATGAAAAATGGCATGTGCGCTAGTAGTCAGTCAGGCATCTTCTTGTTCACCATCCCCATCATCATCTGGTTCAAAAGGAACTTCATGCCGTGGCTGATTATACTTTTCACGCAACTGCTGTATCGGAATGAAATCGCCGGCAGTGTCGGCCCCGTAGAACAAAAACGAAGTGTAAGGATGATCAAACCTTGCCTGCTGCACATTTGGTATAACGTGGAAAAAAGATCGAGTTAATGGGACCGGACATCAAGGAAAAAAGAAAGAAAGAATGAGGTTGTAGTATTGTATTGTACTACTAACCATGTCCGGCTGCTTTGGGAGCAGCAAATTTTCCTGGGGAACTGCAAAGGGATATACATACATACATACCATCATGGAAGAAGTATAATAATAATAATAATATCGGAGTTGCTCCAGTCCGGTCCGGCACAGAGATGGGAAATTGAGGATATCATGGAAATGGCAGGTTACATATTGAGACAGTTCTTACCATATGTCACCAATAGATCGGGGTCATCATATACATCAACCAAGACCTGCAATGCAATTATGCAATAGCAACCAACTAAGTTCCAAACCAGGCTTCCTCGTTCGTACCTCGCAAGAACTAAGTTCCAAACCACAACTTGTTATCACTGACATTCTGAAATAGAAACATACATTAATAGTTAGCACTAATGCTTTCACCTCACCTGGTAGAAAGGCTGAGCAGAACCACGAGCAAGTTTATCGACATTTGCAGCTTCCATCCATGAGCTTGATTCACAGCACACTGGATCCATTCCACAAATCACGCCCCGGTAGCCTAGAATTACCAACTTAAAGGCATTGAGCGAGCTCAGGTAAAAAAAAACATACATATCCACACCCGGGATTGATTTGACACAACATAAATTAGCAATCTGGTAAGAAATGGGCTCAATTGGAATGGCACCAATTTGACAACTTACAAGGCTGAATGAATGATAATGGAGGAAATTGAAGAGATAATAGAGGGGTGCCGGTTATTGCAAACCTTGCTGGAAAACAAGTTGAATGAAGTGCAGTGTAGTCATGGCTCTTACCAAAAATCTTATGTCTGACTTTCTGGCCTAAACGAAATTCATACTGAATGTTATCATATGCCATAGCTTTTGCTGAAGCGACCAGAGACTCTGCCTCTAGTATGGATATCTCATCTCGCAGTTTAGCAGCCAGAGTGTAGTTCTCATTCTCAATTGCATTTTGCAATTCAGCACTGTTAGGAAGGGATAGTAATTCAGATAAGTCCAAACTCTAAACCTCAAGATGCATGATACCTTGACAATACCATGATGTGAGGATAGGGAAGGGTGAAGAAGTCACCGTAATCGTAGGATGTGAATGGCCTGATCTTGGACTTCACTTTTGGAGGTTGAACCCCTTTTGGATTCCCGTTGCCTAATAACTTCACTTTCCACCTACTTGTAAGAGGTTTGCATAAGTCCATTGACTTGCAGAGTTTTGCAAAGAATCATGTCATGCATCCAAAGAAGAATTTCCAAACAAATCAGTTGGATTCATAAAATCTGGGCTGTACAGATCCCTAAATATTAGAGATGGTCATTTCATCATTGAGAACTTGGTACAGGAAGATGCATTTAATCATTAAAACCCTAACATGGACTAGTTTAATTGAAACCAAGGATATCAAGGTACATAAGAAAACAAGCAAAGATAAAGGGCATATTTAATATACACAACCAAGATAAGCCTTTGCCCAGCCCACATAGTTGGGTTGGCAACATTGATTGTTAAAAGCATCCTACTCCACACTAGGGCTTCCTCTATTGGCTAAATTATCGAAGATCATGCAGAATAACTTTTTGTAAGAATAACCAGAAAGCTGCTGAAACTTTTAACAAGTACATCATAACTGAATTTCTGAAACATATTTTAGATGATTTTACCTCATTGAGCTTGTCTCTAAGTTGTTGTGCAATGTCATATTGCTCCAAATTCAAAGCATACTGTCATCATTTAGAGGTATTAAATATCAGTGTAGGAGATTATAGATCGTTAACATCAGCCTGAGAAAAATTCAAACACAACTTCGACAGAAATCAAGATTCACCCCAAGTTCCTCCACCGCAAAAAGGACAACGGTATATATAATCTAGCTACCTGTTCTCTTTCATTTCTTCTATTTTTGGTCATATACATCCTTGGTTCATAACCACCCCATGCTTAGTGCAGTAGAATGCAAGTTCAGCATCAAGCAAGAAAAGCTGATTTTACACAGATGGGTCAATCAGCCACAATATACAAAAGTTGCTTCATTCTAGCCCTCTAGTTGTTGTTGTATTCTAGCCCTCTAGTTGGTTTGTTTTTTTTACTCCTCACCCAGCTTTTATTGTCATGGAGAAATAAGTTGCAATCAATTAAGGCCCCTAGAATAGGCTACAACTCTAAATATTGCCTTCATTCAGGTTGTCTTCAGATTGGGAAGCCTACAATAAGAACCGTAGACTGAACATGAGCATATTCATATCAATTAAATAAGATCCCTGAAGAAGCCAGATACCCAGCACACAACTACACAAGATGGTATTGCTATTATGAGGGTGACCTGTTACAACCTATTAAATGTCTTTTTCATGATGCTGAAACATGAATTTACGGCAACAACATTGCCTAATTACCCCAACGAATTGTTGACCATCAGAACTGCAGTAAACCAGAAGCATTCATTTAGGAGGGGGGTGAGCCGTATGGCAAACCTGCACACGAGTGGCCAAGTCTAGCTGAAAAAAGAAGACCAGAATATCCTCATTAACGCTCTCACTACGTTCGGAGCTTGCATCCAAGCCTCTTTCATCCCCCTTGAATGGCCATTTTGCTTCAACTCTTTTGCTTCTCCATCTTGGTACATAAGCTTGGCCCTTGAAAAACTGGTTCTGGACACAGTACCTCCAGAGGGAAAACCTGTCACTCCAACCAGCTCTTCGAGATCCATTTATGAAGCTAGAATGTCTCCTAGAAGCAGGATTCGTCGCGTAAACCCCACCTCTACCAGGGTTAATCAAGGCACTCGTCGACATTCCTTGCACCTACACCCATCAAGGGAACTAATATCATATAAGCAACTGAATCAAACCTACAGTTTCAAACCACACGTCAATCAATAGACAATAGACACGAGAACCACAGACACTACAGAGGTTCCCACGGGAATCTCGGTTCAGCCCTAAATGAACAAAGACGAACACCAACTATTCTCAACCATCTCCAACAACATCATAGCTCGTATATGCATTGAATATTATAAGAATCGTGACATCAAAATACTTAGAAGGAACTCAAGAAAATGCTTTCGTGCACATGAGGTCCAGAAGCAGAAAGGCATTAAACTAATTCACCTAATTCATCAATAGCATGAGCATGACATTCACCAACATGAACAAATCACCATCTGGGCAATTCATAGAACACCCTTTTAAGTATCAAACTTTTTTTTTCGGTAAACAAACATGTGTATGTATATATGAAACGCTACAAGATTACACTGCTGCTAGGCCATACCCTAACAGCTCACCAATACCCAGCTAGACGCACTATGATAAATAAAAACGCTCTAAGACCGACCCCGTCCTCTCCGACCACCATGCCCCCATGGCGCCCCACCAGGTGAAGTCACCCTTCCACTGGCTTCCACATCAGCCACTGTCCCTTCCTCTCTTTAACAAATCAAACTTTTCCTTCAGCAAAGCAATTTTATATATCCCATATACAAGTTCCCGCGAAAATCAGCATCTGGGCAACAACCCTAGAACGTCCTATCTATATGGGCTCAAACCCTAGAACAATAAGTACCCGTACTCATTTATCAGAATGTGTCCACATTGAATAGGGGTCATATAGGGGGATTGCAATTGCATGACTGACTCCAACAACCAAAATTAGAAAAACACGGCAAGTTGAATTCAGACACTCAGAGACGAAACCACAAAATTGATTCTAATCATCCAAATGACGAGATTGAATTTGATTTAAAAAGCACAAAATGGCCAAAAAAAAAATCAGAATAACAATCCTTTCCAACTTGGAGACGATAGAAGTTCATTGTAAGAAACCTAACAGCAGAGAGACCGAGAGTGAGAAAGTCACCTGAATCCTGATTCTGATTATGCGAAGGAAGCAGAAGCCCGCACTTGACAGCTGATGGGGATAGACTGAGCTTCGAGCGCTATTCCTCGAAGAGGGAATATCGTAGGCACTCCAATATTGTTAATGGCACGCACACTCACTGTGATATTATTATAAAATTTATGTTTTAAATTATAATATTTTAAATTAAATTTATAAAAATAAAAAAATTAATCTATTGAGAACAACATGCGCACAGGTACTGATTGAACAAGGAGAAAGGAGTTCATCTGTGAGAAAGGTGATCTTGAACAGACGTAGGAAGCTCAATTGTCTCATTTATCGAATGGTATTAATTAATTAATTAATTGGTATTATTGATATTGATTTCTAGCTATTATGCATGTTATGTCGATTGATTAGCACCACTCTCTTTTAAAATACATAATCGCATGTGTCCCAACTTCTAAGTATTTTTCACGTATTTGACCCTACTGTCAAACTAGTGATTTTAAAGGTAAAATTAACCACCGTATATATAATATACCCTCAAAGTCAATTAATATATAATATAAT
>JAOWBR010095912.1:0-14545 GCA_028571145.1 Dionaea muscipula
GATTCTCATCTTTAGTTTTGAGAATATTTTTTTTTGCACTAAACAAATATTTATACACTAATATTATAATCATAACATTTTTAAATATGTTGTACACTAATACTGTACTCTGTATCTTTTTTAATACTAAACAAATATTTGTAATCAAAATATTTTTTAAATATGTTATAGAATAATGTAATATTCTGTTTAAAATTGTTTGTTTGCATAAAATTTTTTAAATATGTTGTGCATTAATGTAATATCGTGCATTAATGTAATTAATCATAATATTTTTTAAATATGTTGTACACTAATATAGATCATAACATTTTTTTAAATATGTTGTGCACTAATATAACGTTCTCTTTAAATATGTAATGTGCACTAATGTTTGTATAAAAACCCTAAAACCTAAACAAATCTAAGCAAACCCAAATAATCTAAACCCTAAAATCCAAAATAACCTAAACCCTAAAGCCCTAAATAACCTAAAACCCCAAATAACCTAAACAAATTCCAAATAATACCCTAAATAACCTAAAATCCCAAATAACCTAAACAAACCCCAAATAACCCAAACCCCCAATTAACCTAAACCCTTAAACCCCAAATAACTTAAACCTTAAATAACCTAAACTCTAAAACCCCAAATAACCTAAAAGCTCAAATAACCTAAACAAACCTCAAATAACCTAAACACTAAATAACCTAAAATCCCAAAGAACCTAAACCCTACATTACCTAAAACCCCAAATAATCTAAACTCAACCCCCCAATAATCTAAACCCTAAAATCCCTAATCTACTCACTCAATTCACTTTCATTTCTCTTCCCCGTTTAAGCCAAGCCCAAACCTAGTCTAATATGGACATTCTAGATAAGGTTTTTGTGAAAGTTATAAAATAAGATCAAATTTATGCTAACTGTCAATCTTTTTGGGTTTTCATGTCTTAAATATCGAGCAAGAAAAAAAATATATAGGTGCAGATTAATTCCTTTTCTTTTGCGATTTTGTTCCCAACTTATTGCATATAGAACTTCTATATCAAATTCAGATTATTTTTATGTTATGTTCGGCATACGGTTTATTTCGATTCGGTTTGTTCGGGTTTCGGATCACATCGGGTTCGGGTTACGGGTCACCTCGGTTCGGATTTTTTGGGTTAGGGGTTGCTTTTGGTTGCGGGTTATCGGATTACGGATTGGGTCGGTTCGGGTTTCGGATTGTTTTCGATTCGGGTTATTTGTATAACTTCGGTTTCAGATTGATTCAGGTTCGGGTTATGCGGGTTCGGATTATTCGAATTTGATCTAATATCGGTTCGGATTGGTTTGGTTTACGGGTGAGTTGGGTCGGATTTGCGGTTCGGATTAAATTTTGTCGGGTCTACTCATTGCAGAGTCCATAGTTGTATATACCTAGTTACCTTCAGCTCTTTAAAATCTCATACACGCACACTCATATCTATTAATTATCATTTTCCTTACCCACTTGCATATATCAATTAATTAACCTCATATACGTACACTGTCACACATCACCATTTGATTGGGTTGAAAATATATTAGAGAATACTTGTGTTGTGTTGTTTTTGAATTCAAAATCTTGCTCCTATTTTGATGTTTACAACCATGAATAATTAAAAGTAGAAGGAAGGGGGAGAGAGAGGTTCGACGTTGGTAATCCTTGGTATCAACCTACGGTGAGGAGGCGTAAAGAACCTTAAGGGCACTGTGTCCAACACAGATCCTAGTACGGTTATCTTCTTCTTTTGTTGCACGGTTTTTTCCTTCTTCTATTCTATACCAATGTAACACCCGAAATTGGGTGCTACCGGCGATAACCCGTGGGGTGAGCCACGGGTCATTGAAGCCAAGGAAGTGAAACCAAATGCTAAATCAAACTAAATCCCAAGAGGAAGACAAACAAAACATCATGCATGAGAGCGAAGATACCTAACCAAAGATATGGAAACTGGTACAAAAGATCCCATCATGGGCATCAAACATCATGCGGAAGCATCATAAATACGTATAACTACTACAAATCCCACATCGGGAAAGCCAACATCGAAGATGACTACATGGTCAAATATAAATCAGAGTGTCCCAAAATCATGCAACGAAAAGAAATAAAAGTCCTAATGACGTCACACCGCTTCCCACCGCATCTAGCTACAAATCACTGGTCAAAACCTACCAAAACAAGAAGGGATAATATCCTTCAGCTATCGCTAGCTGGTGAGATGAAATACAGATAAACAGCACATGCTAAAATCCAAAACATGCAATCTCATGATGAAAAACAATATACGTATATGTATAGAGAAGACTGGATCAAAGCTATATAAAAGAGACTGATTTGAGAGAGGAATCTCATAAACAATATAGACATGATGATAAGGGATAAGACTAGATCTTGCCATAACTGGATCTTTCACAATCGCTAGGATATCCCATCAACGCCAACTTGGTATACAAATCCGATATGGCACTCGGGCAATGTACTACCAAGAGGTGTCGTCTTAGTCCCTCCATCGCGAACGGAGAGGATGTGAAGACGTTGTGACACCCGTAGGTGGCCTTATTTTTCCCATAAGAGAAGTACCCCAAGGACTTTAAGAATCATGTATCCATATCCCAAATCTACAAAATTGGATCATCAAAAGAATGGATCATAAAAATATTGCAAGACTGGATCATAAATCATGCAATTCGATATAAGACCGGATCATACGCATAAAATAGGTGAAAACGAATAAAATACACATACCTCGCATGTACTACAATCCGTACAACAACTCACCTGAGCAAATTGATCAAAAGTCACCAAGTATGATCAACCAAGCATAAGTCGATCCACAACGGTCCCTGAGACAAAGTCACGCACAACGACCTCAAAAACTAACAAACGGTAACTCAATCAAATCATCAAGCTAACGAGTCTAAAACAACCAAAAAATGGACCCTAAGATCCTCAAACAAGGGCCTAGGATCGACCCCGACACTTGATGGCACAATCCCAATCAATGGGAACTCAAGAAAAATCCTAAGGGTCCAAAACAAGCTCCATGAGACATCTCTAGAGACGTCTCCATAATCCTCTGTCTTCCATGAAGAAAAGCACCAACTAAAAATACACTGGTGAGACGTCTCTGGAGACTTCTCCTACACAGAAACAGAAAACCTGCACTTCTGCCAAAAATTCCAAATGCACGACAACAAAATCTTCATCCACCAAAACTTAATCTAAGGCCTCTAACACATCTCACAAAATAAGCATCCAAGCTAATAAAGCCAAAAGGAACCATTATCAATATGCCAAACACCAAATCATCTCCTTAAAAATCCAAAACACACTAAAACAACCTAAATCAAACATAAACCATAAATTTCATGAAAACTCACTCTAACTCATCATGAACACATCACACAAGTCCCAAATCACAAAACAAACCATGCCAAAGCCTTCACTATCATCAAACTCATGCCAAACTCAACATGGCATACACAAAAATCCATCCTAACTCATGAACCAAAGGAAAACATGAAAATGAACCATGTGAATACCTTACAAACTCCTAAGTGATGATCTCCCAAGACTCCTAGTGGTGTCCAAGGTGATCTTCTAGCAAACAACCAAGCTCCAAGCCAACACCAAGCTTAACTCAAGAAGGAAAATGACAATCTCCCATGAATCTTCCTTTCTTCTCTTCTTCTTCTCTTCTCTTCTTCTATTTCCTTCTTCTTGCTCTTTCCCTTAGTGAAACACACGGCCAAGCAAAGGAAATGGGCAGAATATGGGCTGCCAAATACTCATCCAATCAAAACACAACAACCCACAATACCACTTCCACACACTTCCCCCCTCTTCATAAATGCAAGGCCACAAAAGTCCACATTAGTGGATAGTCATACATCCTCAAATCACGCGTGCACACTAATTCTAAACGCCTCAAATTCACCACCAAAAATCATAAAATTAAATCACGGTCATAATGAACCCAAACTCAAAATATCGAAAAACCGTCAAATCACGACCCGTCAAATCGTAAAAAAATCGGTGCAACCCAAACACGTCAATATGGTACTCATTGGTCTCGTCTCATCAACCCGGTCGTGCCGGTATGCTCAAAATGGTCGTACGACATGTGATGCAAAAAGTAGCAAAAATGGCTACGTAAAACCCGAGAACACTATTCACGTAAAACACTATTCACCGAAAAATAAAAATTTCTCAACATGATAAATCAATCATAAATGATCATAAAACAATATAAAATGGACATAAAAACACCTGGTATAACAACACCTATCCTTTATTTTATTGCATTTAATTACTGTTTAAACCCAATTGAACCTCGTTCAATATATCCTCTCTAGGAACATTAGTTAATTCAACCGGAAAAATTTACACCGTCTCGTGGAATAATACTCGACTCACCACTAGCTTTGTAGCAAGTAATTAGTCGTTTAAATTTATAAATATTAAATATAGCACACCCGACGATGCGTGCTATCAGGCAGCCATAAGCATAGCCATTGTGACGAACCATCTTTTGGGACGGTTTTTGGTTTTGGTTTTGACTTTCGAGGACGAAAGTCCTCTAAGGGGGGAAGGATGTGATAACCCGTTCCGGTTTCGTTCTGGTTTAATTAAATTTATGTTGAATTGGGCTATTTAGTTAGACCGTTCGGCTTTTAAATTAGTCGGGGTCAATTTATCTCAAGACTTCCACACCAGCCCATCCGATTGTGGAAGCGGTTGAGAGTGAATTGCATCCTTGAGGTCGCGGGTTCAAAACCCGACGACGATTCTTTTTAATTCTTCTTAATTCCTTGCTTTCTCTTTAATTGTGGAGGGTGATTTTACATTTTTGCCCCTCATCAATTAATGGGGGAGTTAGGGATTGATTTAGCGACTCACGTAATCCCCTGATTCTCTCTCTTTCCGTTTTTCTTTTCACATTTCTCATTCATCTCTCCCTCTCCTATCGTCATTCTCTCTCTCTTCTCCCTCCCTCTATTCGGCCATCAGCATCAAGGAAGGAAGACGATCGGCTCTACCTCGGGTTGCCAAGTGGCGACAATTTTGCGGCATCATCCTCTCGCAATCCCGGGTGAGTGTCGTTTGATTTCTTTTCCTCCCCTTTTTTTGTGATTTCAGCCATTGGAGGTTGAGAGGATAGTGATTGATTTTTCTTTGGTCTTGTGGTGGTGTCCGGGCAGCGATAGTGTTGTTGATCATGCCCCGATCGAACCCTCGGCGTGATTCTCCTTGGTTTCGATTTAAGGTATGATTTTCCCAATTCATGTTTCATCCTTCGATTTGTTGATTGTTAGGCTGTAGGTGGGGGGATTAACTCCCCATCGGTAGAGATTCGTGATTTTGGATGCTGTCAATCCATGATTTTACGTGTGGGATTTATCGTAGTCGTTTCGGGATTTTTGGGATTTAATCCTTTTCTTGATTTTTCTTCTCCTTTGGTGTGCGCATGTTTAGGGGATGATTTTAGTATTGTTAGCATGGTTTTTAGGTGGTTTATGGTGTTGTCATTCGTGTTCTTTTCGTGGATTTTTCGTAGATGTTTCGTCGAGCATGTTTCGTGCACCATCGGAAAGGGGCGAATTTTACAGAATAAAATTCTGGGCGTCCCCATGAACACGGTCGTGTCGGGCTGAGAAAACATGGGAGTGTTTTGTGACATGGTCGTATTTTTATTCTGAATTTTTCACCAAAAGGACAGTGTCGCACACGGCCGGGCCGTGCTCACGGGCATGGCCGTGCCCAGCTCAGGTGTGCGATACTTGTCCGTTTCACTTCTTTTTCGATTCTCGTCGAGTCGTTTTGCATCCTAGGCATTCTAGGAAGTTCATTAAGGACTCTTGTTGACTTGTTTTCATGATTAGCACTCCTAGATGATGTTAGTGAGATTTTCCTCCTCGTGTTGGTTTTTAGGCAAGGACGTGATAGTGTACGGAATCCCGTGATTTGATTTGGCTTGGCATGGGGACTTCTTAGCATACCAGGTGAGGGGTGTACACTTATCTTTCCTTTCTCTTCTCCTCTGTTAGCCATGTTCTCCATTTGTTTACCTTACCTCCGTATTTATCTTTACACACGGTTCGTGCACTGTGCTTGATTATTGTCCACACTTGTGATGTATGATTTCTAGCATGCTATGATTCTGTTTTGATTCCCACTATACGTCATGTTGTTCTTGTTGGTTTTTCTTTGGCCTTATGAGATTGAGTGTGAACTTTGGTGAGCTAACTTAAACATGATAAATGAGAAAGGATGAGATTACAATTAAGACTGAGATTACAGTCAAGGATGAGATTACATCCAACAAGTCCGAGGATTACATTCAAATTAGAGTGACCTCGGCCTTGCGGCCGGAATGAGATTTGTTAGTAATCCAAGAGTACACCAAGAGGGGAGGGGGTGAATTGGTCTATTAAAAAATCTGGCAGTTTAAAATCAAGTTGTAGATTTTACTAGGAGTAGTCAACTCCTCCTTTGTATACGGAATAAAAACAACAACTTCAACAATCAACTTAAACAGTCAATGCATACACGAGTAATGCTGAAAATGATTCCTTTCATTGATTAGAATGCAGTTAAGTACATACACAAGGTGATAGTAACGACTCTCTATCACCAACTCAAAGTATAGGCAATGACTCTCCTATACCCCTAACTAGGCAATTACTCTCCTTGCTAAGTTTTGATGTGCGCAATGACTCTCCCAACACCAACCCGATGAAGGCAATGACTCTCCTTCAACCAATCCTATAGTGGCAAAACTCTCCACTAAGGACAACTCAAGAATCCTAACTCTAGGAATCAAAATCAATAAAAGAAGATAATGTATAATGGGTATGCCTCTCTAGACTAGGCAGATAATCAAATCAACTCAACTACTGGATGCAAACACTTAATCATAATACTCAAACCTGTCTTCCAGATGGATCAATCGTGCGTGAGATCAAGGAAAACAGTAGGAAAGTTGTTTGCAAAAATCCAGAAACTTGCTAGCACTTTTTCATGAAAGAACTTTGAAGATGATCACTTGAATGCTTGAAAGTTCGTGCTTAGCAAGTCTGATGATGCATCCATAATATAGACGAAGTTTCCATGTTGAAAACAAAAGAAATTCGTTCTCAAAATATCCACAAAGATTGCATCAATCAGATTTTGGAAAGTTTCAAAAGATATATTCTTAAAACTCAATCTTTCCAAAATAAAATATCCTCTTCAAATCTTTTATAAATCTCAATATCCAATGATATTATGTCACGAAATATTATTCAAAATATGTCTCAAATCAATTAAAAACATATTGGATAAGGATTAAAGACACATGGGCAGATTTATGAAAATTCCAGTGAAATCCGATTCTGCCCAGCTCTGAGGAGGGGTCGACTCCTCGAGCTTCTTCCAGGAATTTTGAAAACGACTTTTGTAAAACTCAAGGTTGTGTGTGTGTGTGAATATTGATCCTCCGTAAGACTGATCTAAGCATTAAAATAGAGTGTAATACATCCTTACATGAGGTCCTAAGCTTTGTGGCATGACACACACTAATTTTCAACTTCTTCACAATGATCATGGTGTTGATGCAGCGTCTGTTTCTTCATGCATATGAAGCAGTCGTGGATAATCTTGTTTGCAGTCATGGACAACTTGTATCCAGACGTGGACAACTTGTATGCAGACGTGGACAACTTGTATGTAGACGTGGACAAGTTGTATGCAGACGTTTAGCATGAGTATCAAACGTGTAGAGCAGTAGAATCTTCATGAATGAAATGTAGCTCATCCAAAGTTATCAATTCTTTGTCTTGATACCTGTCACTTATCAAAACTAAGCAAACCAATGCATCAAACATATCAAGTGCTTGTTATCATCAAAACATCAATCATCAAGGGTCAACAGCTAGGATGCTGTCGGGCCAAAAATCCACGTCAAACATGCTGACTAAGTGGCCCGGGACGCGCCTGCAACCCTCAGACTTCATTGGACTGCGCCCAGACATCAATTCGCGCTGCCCAGCCTTGAATCATGCCTATCACGGCTGTGACTAGGGTGTCACGACTGTGACAGTGCCCCGCAACAGCCCTATTTTAAGCTGCAACCTGCAACTTCATGATCCTCTTCCTTCCTTCGACGACAGCGACTGCAAGGGCAATTTTGGAGATTCAAAAGGCCGAACGAGCCACGGTAGCAAGGTGCAGACAACGACGATCATCCAAGTACTCCCGGTGGGATCCATTTATCGAAGGGACGCACGTAGCAAGATCCATTCATCCGTAGTTTGGTACTCTTATTGGCTTGTATTGAAAGTTGTAATCTTTTCTCTTGCCATTGATTAGATTTGTTGAATCGGATGTTGGATGCGATGATTTGCTTAGTCTAGGGTTTGATCCATGGCAAACTGTGAACCTATTTATTCATATTCGTTGGATTTGTGCTGTTTGAGTTGATTGTGACATTCGAATAGATTAGGTTGTCTTGTTTGAAACCCTGACACTCATTATGCCCTACTTCGCTTGAGATAATGTTTGCGTAAGCCAACAACGCTCCTAATCGAACCAAACAACTTTTCGACAGTTAAAATTCTATTTTATTGCATCAAAATCTGGGATTCGAACTGAACAATACATCCTAAATCCAAGCGCGACATGTTCCAAGTTCGCGGTGATACCCTTGTGAATTCGCGCTAGACACGATCGTGTCTAGCAGGTCACGACCGTGACCCTGCTAACTGGACACGATCGCGACATACCTGTCACGGTCGTGATTGGGCCATCTGAACACTGCTCGCTGCTGCTGCCTCAGGTTGAGTTGTCATCTCGTGCGACGACATTTATCATTTATTTAATTGCATTTTATTTATCGTTTGAACCTAATCGAATCCCCATTCGATATATCCCCTTGCTAGGAATAATAATTGATTCAAACCTGAAGATTTTATAGACCGTCTCTGAGTTCGACACTCGTGCTCATCGCTAGCTTCTAGTTGGTAAGTCGTTTAATTTATAAATATTAAATTTGACCGCCCGACGACGCGATCAGCATTTTGGCGCTGTTATCGGGGACGGTAGCTAAAATTTTTGGGTTGATTAATTTTTGTTTCTAGTTGATTTCATTTGAGTCTTTCTATTTTTATTTTTATTCTGCCTGTTCAATTATCTGTTCCCAGCATCTTGTTTAATTGTGTTAATTTTATCCTGCTGCTCTAGTTAGTTCTTGACCTTGCATGCTAGGACGTCGATCCTTACGATAAAAAATTGTTAAACTCAGTCCAAATTTAGAAAAAAGACGTAGGATTAGAAATCGACACCCACAAACTCAAACGATAGAAGACCTACCTCCATAAAATTTGCAAAATCAAAACGGTCTTAATAATGAGGTAGTCGGGGATCAAAATGCGGTAAATGAACAAAACACTGGGAACGGGGAAAATAATGGAGTAGCACCACTAAATTCGTTGCACGCGCATTTCATTCCGAACATGTACGACACACCGTCGTGCATAGTATTACCCGTAATAAACGCTGCCTACTATGAGATCAAGCCCGACACCATACAGTCGCTTCGACAATTTAACAGCTTGCCTCAGGAAGACCCATACGACCACCTTGCCGAGTTTCTAGGCATCAGCTCCACGCTAAGGATTAACAATTTCCCCGTTGATGCCATGAGACTCATCTTTTTTCCATTCTCATTAAGGGGCTAAGCAAAACACTGGCTGAGCACCCTGCCACCGCACACAATTAGGACGTGGGAGGAGATGAGTGCTGCTTTCCTCAAGAAATATTTCTCGATAGGAAAGACACAACACTACCGTAGGGAAATCACCACCTTTCAGCAACATGATAATGAGCAACTTTTTGAAGCATGGGAAAGGTTTGGAGATTTGATCCGTAAATGCCAGCACCACGACATCCCTAGGTGGCAATTAGTGTAGAGCTTTTATTTCGGCCTCTTCCCTCAATAACGTCAGATGATGGACGCCTTATGTGGAGGGTCCGTGATGATGAAAGACGAGAATGTGGTATGGGCACTGTTTGAAAACTTGAGTGACGCGTTCTAACTCCAATCCACTTTCGAACGGAGAGATAAACCCGTAGCTGCACGCACTGAAAGCCACAAGGGCGTGAACGAGCTTAGTGTAACTAAAACGCTCACATCCACTATCACAACCCTCTCCGACAAAGTGGAGTTACTTTTAAAGAGAGACATCGCCACCACCCCCGCACCTGCACGTATCGAGCCATGTGTTACCTGTGGTAGCACTACACACCATTGGTCGGTCTGTCCGTCCACCCAGCCTATGTCTGACCCTACACAAGTAACAGTCAACGCTACTTACGGGTACTATCCCGTGCAACATCCTGGTTATCAATGGCAACAACCACCACCTCCACAGTCGCAAACGATTTCAACTCCTCAGTCATCGTCATCGTCGTTGCTAATGCAGCTAATGCCTACACCCTTTGAGGCAGTGATGATTAAATCAATGTCTGAGCAAACCAAGATGCTAGCAAGCTTGACTGAGACCCGGTAGTAAGTGAGCGTCAACACGCAAGAAATTACGAAACTAGAGACGCAGATGGGTCAGATTGTGATGTAATGGACTCGATGAACCAGAGTAGTCTCGATGGTTATCAAATCCGATTACGCAAAATAGGGGCTCAACCGGAGTAGTCTTAACGGAAGAGTATGGAAATGGAGGTGGAAGTGAAGTTTCCGGAGCTAGTCTCGACGGAAGAAGTTACTGCTATCTCTAGAGCTACGGCTATGGAAGCTACTGAGCTAAGGAAAAAGATGACTGAGATAGAAATTAGGTTTTCAATTCATTGATCATGATAATACCGATTACAACTTTGAGCCCTTATATAGGCTATGAATTTACGTAATAAAAGAAATTATATTAATTCCTGATTAAACACGTGTCAAGGGGACCAGAGAATATTATTCTGGAAGGTGGTATGACCTCTGACACTCTCTCTCCAATCATCTGTAACTGATTTTGTCTTCCTCCACGTGGGTAGTAGTCGTGGCGTTGGTAAGTCGAGGCGGCCAGGACTCAGGGCGTCAGATGTGAATGTGCCAACAAGCAGGGTGTTGGTAGCTAGTTAGAGCTGTGGCGTCACCTTTGCTTATCTTTTAGGATTGATCACCAATGGAGAAGATGAATGGATGGATGTTCTCCTAAAGATGCAAGGAGATGAATGATGTGCCAAGATTCCCCATATCAATCTTCTTTCGCTTGGAATGAACAACCGGCGCCATGGCTATTCTGTCAATCCAAGCGCCACTGAGCCATCTTCTTATGGCGTTAGTATCCCCTATCTTAGCAATGGATTCATGTAAGCTCTTCAAGTTTTTCATGGAGGACCAGGGGAATATGGGAAGCCTCAAGAAATAGGAAGGCGTCGGAGAATCATAATAGATTAGCAGATGCATAAAGCCTTCGCCATGGAGCCTTCTCCCCACCCAGGGTGGCGTCACCTAGTTGTCGCCCTGGCAAACCTGCCTTAAGGAGGTCCATGACACACCACAACTTTCTCTCAAAAGTTCTGCCACCCCGAGGTCCTCTTCCTCAACTGGGGCGGCAGCTCCATCAATATTAATGTCTTCAATTTGGTCAATCTCCGCCACATCTTGGCAAAGGTTTTTCTGTAGGAATGTCTTTACTGGAATGTCGAGGACATCCAGGAAGAAACAAGATGCAGCATCATTGGGATGCTTTATGGCGTCATAGACATTGAACGTCACTCTTTCTTTCCCTACTCTAAGAATGATGCCCCCCTTTTGAACATCGATAAGTGTGCGCCCCGTGGCTACGAATGGGCGCCCTAAGATGAGGAACATGTCATGATCATCCTCTGGTTCAAGGATGATGAAGTCAGCAGGAAAAATAAATTTATCAACCTTTACCAACAAATCCTCTACCACCCCCCTAGGTGTCCTGACTGAGCGGTCAGCCAATTGTAACGTGACAGTGGTAGGCTTTAAAGCATGATCAATATTTAAAGTTTTGAAAACTTTATAGGGCATCAGATTGATACTAGCCCCTAAGTCACAAAGAACCCTATCAAAATCTAGGTGTCCTATGGAATAAGGAATTGAAAGACTTCCTGGATCCTTGAGCTTAGGCGGCAGCTTCCTTGACACCACAGCAGAGTACTGTTCAGTCAGGCAGACAGTTTTAAACTCCTCAAGCTTCCTCTTATTAGTCAGTAGCGCCTTGAGAAACTTTGCATATTTTAGCATCTCCGCTATGGCTTTAGCGAAGGATATGTTGATCTCAAGTTTCTTGAAGATGTCAAGGAACTTTTTGTAAGATTTATCCAGCACGGTCTTCTTTGTAGCCTGAGAAAAGGAAAGTTTGTTGATATCGATATCAAGTTGTACTTGCTTTCCTTTGTCCTTTCTCTTCTTGGAGTCTGCCTCCACAGGCCAACAATTCCCTTTCTTTTTAACCTTCTTCTGAGGAGGCCTCTCCCCTTCGGACGAGGAGTCTTGGTGTACAACAGCTTCTTTTCTCTTCTCCTGAGGCTATGCTTCCTCATCAGACGAGGAATCAATATAAGCTGGTGACGCCATGGTAGGTGGCGCCACAGTCTTCTTTGGTGGCGGCCCAATGTTTGTAGGCAACACCTTACCTCCTCTGAGTTTTATTGCCTTCAGGTCAGCCCTGGGATTGTTCTCAGTGTTTCTAGGAAGTGTGCCAGGTGCACGGTTTCCTAACAAGTTTACAATTCATCCAAGCTAGGTCTCAAGCTTCTTTATGGTTGCGTCCTGGTTTTGTATTCTTGTATTGCAGGACGTGATGAATTGAGCCAGCATATTCTCAGTGGTTGGCCTTTGCTGTGGCGACGGCTGTGCATATTGTCGTTGTTGATACTGTTGCGGTTGATAATACTGCTGCTGCTGAGGTGGTGCTCTGTATGCCCTCTGTTGTCGCACATACTGAGGTTAATGTTGTTGGGGTTGTTGTTGTTGTTGGGGCCGCACTTTCCCCTGTTGACGGGATCCTGATGCATACGGTGGTGGGGGCGCCGATTACTGTGGCGGCGGCACTTGTTGAGCATTTTCATAATTGGTGCCCCCCCCATTAGAGTAAGTTATTCCCCCTCCACGGTATGTACTGTTGTTGCTGGCCATTTTGCCTAATGTAGTTGACGAGCTCTTCAGTGGGCTCTGCTTCTTCTGCTTCAATATACTGAGGCTCAGCGAACACGACATCAGCTTGGTCTTGAATGCTGACGCCGACATGTTGTGGGCATGGTCCCGTCGGTATTGTAGCTACTTCTAATGTTGATAACCTCGTGTTGAGGGTCTGTAGCTGCGTCGTGAGTGAAGCAAGTGCTTCAGGATCAATCAAAGGTTGTGCGGGCTCTACACTAGCCACAGGCGCCTCCTTGAACTTGACGCCACGGCTCTTATGGAGTCATTCTGGTAACTGTTCGCTGTCATGTCCTCCAGGATCACCCACGCATTGTTCTGAGTCTTTCTCATGAAGGACCCACCTGCAACAGCATCTATCATCGCCCTAAAGTTTCCTTTTAGGCCCTGATAGAAAATGTGCAGCTGTTGCCAGATAGGTACATCATGATGGGGGCAGGCCCGTAGAGCCTCCTTAAACCTCTCCTAAGCTTCATAGAGAGACTCATTATCCTTCTGCACAAAGTTTGAGATAGCTCTGCGCAACATGGAGGTCCTGAGGGGAGAGAAATATTTTTGTAAAAATTTTTCAGCTAGGTCATTCCACGTGGTGATGCTACCTGCTGGTAACGAATTTAGCCATGCCTTCGCCTTATCCTTTAGAGAAAAAGGAAAAAGACGTAGACGGATGGCGTCATCCGAAACGTGTAGGTACTTCACCGTATCGCAGATGCTCAGAAACTCAGCGATATGCCTATTGGGATCTTCCATCGACAAGCTGTGGAATTGAGCATGATTCTAGAGCAACTGGATTGTGGAGCCCTTAAGCTCAAAATTCTGTGCCGCCACGGCTGGCCTGACTACCACAGGGCGAATCCCCTCTAAAGTGGGGAAACCGTAGTCAAACAGTGGGCGTGCGACATTATTAGCATGGTTCTCTCCGTCAGCCATTGTGAGTGTTGAAGATTGGGGTTGTTTACTTTGCTTTCGGAGGCGACGTGCAGTCTTTTCAATCTCAGGGTCTAGAGAAAAGATTGTGTTGACCCTTGATGATTGATGTTTTGATGATAACAAGCACTTGATATGTTTGATGCATTGGTTTGTTTAGTATTGATAAGTGACAGGTTCAATTACTATGGAATGACAACTTTGGATGAGCCTTATGGATGATCAAGCCACTGTCAAGCTGCTGTGATGTTCCAGAGATGAAGAAAGATCGATTCATGCTTTGCATTCTTTGATTTAAGATGCTGAGAGCATGAGAAGTTTAAGGGAATTCATAAGAAAGTTGAAGTCAACCCCTCATTCCTAGTACCATTGAGAAGATTCAAGGAAGTCATGAATTTGGATGGAGAATCGTGTGTGTCAATTCATCAGGCTTA